>JAMZAV010009662.1:0-44783 GCA_024449915.1 Sweltsa coloradensis | reverse complement strand
CGGAAGCCTCAATATAAAATATTTTATTACTAATATTTTTATTACACATTTGCAGCCTATTTTTCAATTCATTATTTCTTGTAGGTTTAAATCGCAATGGATCTTGCTGACTTTGTTAGCAGTTCTCAGCTAACTCGTACCAGATGCAAGTTTAAAATTTCAGTGCAATCTTTTCAGCGATTCGGCTGATTTTCTAGTAAAAACACACACACACTCACAGAATCACGGAAGTGCCGTTTATCTTGAATTGTAATACTCAGTCAGTAATAGTCAGTACTTCTGTTGAGTTGTGCGCAGGTGCTTTACTCCTTCCCTGTCTTCGTTCCTCGCTCTGTCTCTCTCTCTCCCTCCCTCCCTGACTGTCTCGACCTTGGTCTGGACATTGTAGTGTTAATCGAGTCGCAGGCTGCTTTGCTGATTAAATGATTGCACTTGTTGTCTCGTTATCTTATCTTATAACATAAATAGTTATTTATTCCCTTCCTATCTCTAACTCTTTCTCTATGTATGAATGAAGAGGCACCCTGGCCGAGCAACAACAGAAGGGGAAGCTTTTCTCTTGTTGCCAAGGGTCCTGGTTTGAATCCAGGGTGAGTCATGGATGTTTTGTCTCACGAGCACTTGAGTTGGGAGGGAAGCCTGGTTGTGCTGACAGTGTGGCTCAGTATGAATGGTGTTTGAAGTAACCTTGCTGATGATGACAACATGCATGCAGAATTTGCTTCTTGCGTGGCCCTACCACAGGTTTGGTTATGTGTTGTGAGTTTTGTTTGCATGTAGTTAGCTGATTTTTAGTGGCCACCATCTGCCTGATGAGTCCCAGAAGGACGAAACGCGTCGTGGATTAAGGTAACAACTTTAAATTAGCTGCAGTTGTCATCAGCAGGTGAAAAGTTTTGTCGCCCCCAGCCCTTCAGGCTGGGATTTATGTTCCTTTTGCTTTCCCAACCTGTCAACCCTTCTCCAATCTTATTATAACATAAATAAACAAAACAAAGCAGGGAGAGTCTTGGCCCCCACTTGTGGTCTCGTTATCTTATCTCACAACTTAAACAAAGCAGAGAGAGAGAGAGAGAGAGAGAGAGGCCAGGCCAAGACTGACAACCAAGCTAGCGATAGATAGTTGGCGGAGTGGAGGGGGGGGGGGGGACGCACAGCGTTGTGCAACTAGAGTAGTGGGCTAAAAATAACTTTTGTATAAAAAATTCAAAAAACAAGTCAATCTTACAAACAACCAATAAAGTATTGTTACTTACTGCCAAAACATTTATTTTTGCTCTCTCCTGGAACAAATTAGGCCTGTAGGAGGGTGTTCAACATTCGTGAAGGTCAACTGTTTTTACCTTATCTTTATCGCTGATCGAGGAGTCGACTCCTACCCGGTTCCCAAGGCTCCGGAGTCGACTCCAATATTTACTACCCGATGTCATCACTAGCACAGTCTTTAAGGATAATTGACTAAGAAAACTTTTTGTTAGCAAATTTGCCATCTTGCTACAGGTAGACCTAGGCTAATAATGAGTTTGTTAAACTGGCTTTATAGTTTATAGTATGAGATAAAATTATGTGGAGGCAATAATTGAACCCGAATCTCCCTAATGCTTAGTGTGCTGATGAAACAGCATACCTACATTTTGAAACTGCAAAGAAAAATCATTTTGTTGAATTCAATACTTGTTTGTTAATCAAGAACTGCTAGAACGGATCAATTCTTTTCATAAGAATGCGATTAATCATTTAGGCCTACTGTATGTTCTTGTTCTTGTTGCAGTGGGAAGAGATTTATATTAAAGCGATACAAATTACTAACTAGGGAAACGCCAAAGTCGTTGTTAAACGAGTGAGTGAAACATGTGTATAGTACCCGGTATCATTCCCCATACTGGGCTAGATCCAGCCTTAGGTACTCTTTAAGTTTTTTTTTTCTTTTTCAAGGTAACACTTGGCTCACACACTCGTTTAACATCGACTTTGGCGTTTTCCTAGTTTAAATTGAACATTCCATTTGCGAATCGTGTTCAAAACGTATTAGAGTGAAACATTTACAAATTTCCAAGATAAAACAAAATCACCTAATTTTTATTTCCCATTTCACATCCCTCAAAAATAATATGTAGGTGTAAAAATATAAAAAAGTTCAAAACTAACGGGAATCGAAACCCAACCCTCCGTGCGGTAGGCTCTATGCTTACCACTATGCCATGGCAGACATGTAAAGTTCGTCCCAGTAGCTGCTACTAAACAAATGGTATCGATATTTAAAAAAAATCAGGGATTAAATTGTAATGGATCTAGCTGATTTTGTTAACAGTTCTCAGTAAACTCGTGCCGGATGTCTGTTTAAAATTTCAGCGCAATCTGTTCAGCGGTTCGGCTGATTTTCGACGTACAGACAGACAGAATCACAGCATGAGAGCCGTCTGAGTTGAATGGAGACACTCAGTCGCTCCGCTCCCTCGTTTAATTAGAGTACAATGCAAAGCAGAAACATTTACAAGTTTAATTTCTTAATAATTGTTCAGGGCATCCACATCTCACAAATAAATAAATGAGTGCTAGGTAGGAAAGATTGATAGGAGGCTAGGAGCCAACAGCTTACCTTGAAAGAGTTCGGCACAGGTCACATAAATATATACACAAATAACATTATGGCAATACGTTTCGGCTGGAACAGCCTTGTTCACCCGTCGGAGTTAAGAGAGTAAGTAACAGAATAAATGGCTACTATTTACAAATATGTACAAGAGGCGCTGTTGGCGGTGGAGAAGGGAACTTAGATTGATTTCTTTAAATAATTAAAATTTATCACATACTAAAATAACAAGCAACTCCACAAACTCAAAAAAGAGAGGTTGGCAGTAGGTGAAGTGTACTTGTAGGAAGGAATTAGCATATAATGGTTTTTAATTAGTATTATAATTGCTCTTTTTTTTGGTCCTAGTTTTCAAATGTGCTTGAGCAATGGCATCCAATTACAAAATTATGTGCTAATTTTTTTCCAACCATAGGCCAAACTCATAATTTAAGTGATAAAATAATTTATTGATTAATGATATACTTAAACAACAAAATTATTAAGTACTAGTATTAACAATTTAATATAACCTAACATTAATTTTGTAGTTTTTCAAAAACATACCTGTTGACTAAGACAGTAGATTTGTCCGTGGAAAGCAATGAAATCCATCTGAATCATGCTCTAAATCGCTTTCATCAGGTCTGGGCTAGCGATGCCCTTGATAACGGTATCCACCGCCTTCTCAGTGCTCGTTGCAGGCATTAAGGTGGTACACGGGCTGAAGTGGTTTAGGGGGGGAAAAGGGGTTTGGGGTACTGCAAGAGCAGAATTACACTAAATTTAATTAATGAAATTTGTATATATTAATATTTACTTCTTGTTGGAGAATGAAGAGAAAGAAAGAAGAGTCGTAACGAGCGGCTAATTTTTAAGGCATGCCCCAAAATAATCCCTTGGTTTTTGCTTTAAATCTTGGAAGGTATAAAAAAAATATGTTATTGTTACATTTAAGCAGAGAACAATAGTGTTGAAATTGTAATGCCGGCCACCCCGCGCGCTCTTCAGGTCATTCATCTAAATGCTAGCTCCCTTCTATCAACTGCCTCGACCTTCAGCCGTTGTAGGGGATAGTAGGCCACACGCTTTTCTGATCAGTGAGTCGGGCTAAAACCTCCCCTCAACTCTTCACTGGCAAGACTAGATAGGTACAGGCTGATCAGAAACGATCGCAACTAAACGTCGCGGGGGAGGGGTCTGTGCTTACATTCGTGATGATGTGAAAAGTAAAATTCTTTCTAAATCACCCAACGAGTATTTTTCCCCGGCCGAATACATGATATTGGAAATTAAAATTTCAATCACTCAATACTTATAGCGGGTGTCTACCGTCCTCCGAAAATTGGGTTTCTCGACTGAAAGTCACTCTTACAATTCATTCCCCATTATGAGCACTTTATTGTAAATGGGTGACTTTAATACCAACCTACTAGCTGTTAATCACACAGATAAAAAAGCAACTAACTCCCCATATTCGAATCATGCAACCTAACTATATTACCGCTAGAACCCAACCCATCATACCTCCACCTCGCATACATGGATTGACCTCATAATGACGTCAAACCGTGAACAAAGTCCTAAATCACGGTCAACTCTCTGTACCAGGCATATCAGCCCACGACTTTTTATATTTACAATATTAATTCGTACGCCGAACAAAAACCAAAATTTATTTCACGACGAGCACTAAAACTCATAGTGATGACGAACCTTTAGAACCGATTCTATTTCTTTACCTTGGAACATTAATCAACCTCCCTACAATGACGAAAAGCTTTCAGCATTTAATTCTATGATTATTAACCTGTTGATAAACACGCCACCATTAAAAGTCGTCAGAGTCACTAAACACCTTCGCCATGGCTCAATGCTGAGATAAAAAACCCCAAATGGCCGGGAGGGACGCGCGGCATTCAACAAATTTAAATCAAGCCATGACCCTGAGCATGAAAATGAATACCGACGCTTAAGAAATAAAACTAATCAAATGATAAGGCAGCAAAACGGCGTCACACCTATTTTCCTTACTGGACCCAAATATGCTATGAAAAAACATGGCAACACCTGTCCCATATGGGCATAGGCAAACAAAAGGAGGACGAGGCTCTTATCGAAATTCCCCGGACAACCTTAACAATTATTTACTACTCCGCCCACAAACATTAACCCCGTTCTAAGATGAGGCATGTTAAGAGCATCAAAGATCAATTACTACAACAACGTTTTGATCAATTTTATTTCAAACACGTGACACCAAAAATGGCAATAAACGCAATTAACGAAAAAAAATCGAATGCTGAAGGCGTAGATCTTTAAACCCCTAAAAATGATTCAATACATGATCAATCTGTCTCCAATTTTAATCGAACCTATTACTTACCCTTTAACTTCTCACTAACACATCACTCTTTTTCCTGACAATTCTGGAAACAGGCACTTGTTTCCTCTACCAAAGAAACCAAATCCCAGCACTGTTGGTGACTACCCTCCAATCAGTATCCTACCATCTCTCTCTAAGGTGCTCGAGTATATTGTTCACACTCAAATAATGATTTTCTAACAGAAAAACAATATACTAGACCAGTACCAATCAGGATTCCGTTCCAGTCATAGTATGTGCACAGCGCCTATCAAAGTAACTGACGATATACGAACAAAAATGGACAGTCGACAACTTACACTTCTGACTTTACTTGACTTTAGCAAAGCTTTTTTATTCAGTTGACTTTGATATACTAATGACTAAACTTGAATCTATAAACTTTTCCCGCCCAACTCTTCTGTGGATGCATTCTTACCTCAGTGGAAGACAGCAATGTATATTATCGGGTGATAACAAATCTGAATGGATGCCACTTAAGACTGGGGTGCCTCAAGACAGTGTACTAGGGCCATTATTATTCTCACTCTTTATTAATGACATATCGAAATCGCTCAAATATTGTTATCACCATCTTTACGCCGACGACCTTCAAATTTATCTTCATTCCTCCCCCCTTTGCAATAACCCAAACAATTCCAATGATGAACGAGGATTTGCAATCTTTACATGCCTGGGCGACCAAAAATTTTTTGACTATAAATCCCATAAAAATCCCAATCTATGATTCTAGGTTATCACAAACTGCTAGCAAAAAAAAGGTCCGCACAAAAATCAACCCCGTTACCTAAAACGGCACGACTATACCTTTTCAGCGTCTTTAGAAACTTGGGACTCCTTAGACAGATGACATGACCTGGACGGAACATATCAAACACGTTGTGGGCAGAAAACCTAAAGCATCTTTACACTTTTTTAAACCGTTTAAAAAACTTCCTCCAACCCAAAAATTAAAAAACAATGCTCGTACAAAGCCTCGTCATGCCTCATTTTGATTTATTGCGACGTTGTGTACAATGGCCTAACTGAGGACCTCTCTATTCGTCTTCAGAGAGCTCAAAATGCCTGTGTTCGTTTCATCTTGGTATCAAAAAATATGATCATATTACCCCCGAATTCAAAAATCTTGAGTGGATTCGTCTAAATGACCGTTTGAAAAACTACACTCGATTTGCCTTGTTCATCGTTTTGCACCAACATCAACACCTTCGTATCTAGCATCTAATTTTCAATACTTATTCTCAAACCATACCTTCAACACTAGATCTAGATCAGGTACTCAGTTAACATTTCCAACCCATAGAACCAATCTTCTTGACCACTCTTTTACAATAAACGCTATTCGAGTCTGGAATACTCTCCCAACCAGCATCAGGGATGTTTACGGAATTAGTTACGACACTTTCAAGCGTAAAGTATATCAACATTACTTGAGTAATTATAATTAATTAGCAGCTATAAACATCAGCCGCTACAGCCTTTGTCAATGATTGAGTAATGCACACCACAACCTGCTCCTGCTCACTTTGTATTTCTGCACACAATGGCTAAAGCCATATTAATTGTGTACTTTTGTGTGAATGGATGAATGAATGTTTCTTAAGCTATTGTAGATTTACATAAATAGATTTAAAGCCACAATTTGCATAACATTACCATATCCCTAGAAAATGTTAACTTTGCAATAATGTTACTCCTAATGTATTATTTCATAATTTAGTTTGTTTTAGTTATTTTAGTATGATGTTAACATTATTTTTAGCTCTTAAATTGCACATTTAACTTGGGTAATCATAGTATTTTTAAAAAAATCATTATTTTATGTAATCCTGTAATGTCGTGATTTGTTGTAATTAGGAAGTGGTTGGATGGAAGAGAAGGCTTAACAGGCCTTAATCCCGCCATCAATAAGGACGACAATGAAATCAAATCAAATCATCACAACCAGGGTGACAAATGTGGGAACATAGACCAGCAACCGTAAGGATGGACTGTTTATTTTTTTAAATGAGTCAGTGCATTCCAGCAACAAAGTTATTAATTGTGCTGCCTTTTGATATTATGATGGTACTTAATAATATGTAAATCAGTAAACACAATTTAAATTCAAATGGTAATAACTAATAATCGATGTTTGTACTATCAATGAATGATCACTCAAATGATTACTGTATTAATCCGATTACAAGACTACCTTTTTGAGACATTTTTGCAGTTCAAAAAAGCACACTCTTGGACAACTTGGCAAACTAATGGATATTTAGATTAACAGTGATGTTGAGTAGTAAAATAATATTTAGTTACAGCCTCTTTCGCATTCGAGTAACTTGAATTATTCGTCAAAGTTTAAATGTCACAATTATTGTCATATACTTTAGCAGTGGCGTGGCGAACTTCTAAGAGTGATCGGTGCCTACAATATTTTAACTACACCACCCCTACTTTCGTGGGCAACAAGGGGTCTGGGGCGTGCCCCCAGTTTAGCCCCGCAGGGAATTTTTTCAATTTTGATGATCCTAGAATGAATTTGGTGCGTTTTCCCAGCATTAATATGATTTTATAGATGTTGATAGCCTCATTTTTATGTAATAAAATTTTTAAATGAAATGGCTGAATTTTTTTTCTGTTGAAGTCATAAATTTATCATTTTTTTAGTTTCCACAGTTTAGCCCCGCGGGAATTTTTTCAATTTTGGTCATCCTAGACGGGATTTGGTGCGTTTTACCAGCAATTAATATGATTTTATAGAGTTGATAGCCTCATTTTTATGAAATGAAATTTTTAATGAAATCGCTGAAAAATATATATATATTTTTTGAACTCATAAAGCCAACGGTTTGTTATTCTTTTTTGTCTACCCCAGATTAGCCCGCAGGGAATTTTTTTAAATTTTTTGGTGATCCTAGAATGGTTTTGGTGTTTTTTACCGGCAATTAATATAATTTTATTAGACGAGTAAGAAAAAGGAATGAGGATTACTGTTCAAGATAAACGGCGCTTATTCTGTGACTCTGTGCGTGTGGTGCTAGTGTGTACTAAAAAAATCAACCGAATGCTGAAAAAGATTGCGCTTATGTTTTAATTGTTAAACTCATAAAGCCAACGGTGAGTTATTCCTCTTGGGCCTCCTCGTAGCGGCAAACCCCCAGAATTTGGAAAAAAAACACATTAGGAAAGTAATCATTGAAGAATTAGTACCTACAAGAGGAATCCGGGGGCCTTCCCATTTGAAAAGAAATTGTATGTCCAAATCGTTAGATAATCTGTGCATTTTGGAAATAAATTTGGTTATTTTTTTCGTTTTCTCCGTTTATTGGCAGAGCCATTATTTGGGATTAGGAAAACTACTGAAACGCATAATAATGAAAACTAGGGGCTCCGTGGGCTTGCCCCCGGGAAATGATTATTTAAGGTTATTGGTTACAAATCTGTGAGTTTTGAAGAAACACTTTTTTGCAATATTTGAAGAGTAAAGATACGATTTTATCTTTTACGGGAAAACTAAACTGCCCTCGTTTTCATTGAAATCAATGCATTTTTATCTAGAAATTGTACTGGAAATACTTCAATTCAAATAGGTCCAAGAATGTTCTTCTTATTGCATTCACGACGTCGATAATCCTGCATCGTATCATAAGACGGTATTTAAAAATTAAAACAGACATGTTCTACACTTCCTCCATGCCACCAGTTGTATTTAATTTATAAATTCCTCAAATCAATCCATTCAATCAAATGAAATAAGTTATAGTATAACGAACGTGTCTACTCATTTAGCAGAATTGTTGAATTGCTACCTGTTATTCGTTGAGTTAAGAACTACTGGATGAAAAATCCATCATGCATTTTGTCTGCACTTTTACTAAAAAATCATGATTCATGAGTGACAAACTTTTACAACAGCCCAGTAACCCCTCTAAGGTAAGTAAAGAGCTGTAGCCATACAATTCAGTAGGTGTGTTAAAAACAATTAAAATAGTCATATAAAGTATATAAAAATTATGTTTTAAAAGTAAGTGGTGGGTGGGTCTCTGGGGACCCCCCAAACCCACCCCTTTTGGTATCGGTGCCTGGGCTCCATTTGGTATGTTCGCCACGCCACTGTACTTTAGCTAGCAACAGTCTACTACAACAATTAAATAAATAAAATTAACTGAAGAACAGAGCAAACAGGTTGTCCAGGCCTATAAGGACTCAAAAAACTAAAACATTGTAGACCTACATTTATGTGAATGAAAATGTTGTGTTTAAGAGTTACAATCTGTGAACAAATATGCAGTGTTAGTTTATTAATTTATATTAATGTTTTTTGATTTATCACAAAGACTACCAATATAAAATTACTGAAACATATTATGGATTGGGTAACCCGAGTATCCAATGTTACCCACAATTTAAACTATGTATTGTGTTTTTTGAATTTTTAATTAGGGGTCGGCTTGTAATAAAGTGGTGTCTGCTTGCAATCAAACAAATACCTACAGAAATATAAATTTTAGAATATGCTAAATCACTAATCAAACATTGATTTCTTCACAAAACACAGCCACATAATAAAATATAATGCTAAGTACACTCAATAAGAATGTCATACTTCCAAATTGAAAATTGAAATCAAAATAATTGTTTTTAGATCTTTTTGAAGGGAGAAGTAGAAAAAAAATTGATTAATCAAATACAATCCTTTTACCGACTGAATATTACAAAATATGATACTGAATGTGCTTAACAACTTACCTATCCGTGCGTTGGTAGGGATCTGGCAGGGAACATCACTAAGAAACTCTTTGAGATCAAAAATCGGCAAGTTTGGGGGCATGAAAGTCAATACCGCTACCCTCAATCCGTTCCAGAAGTTCAAAATCGAGTCCAAAAGGCCCAGAAACTGGGGCGAGGTTTTACCACGGCCGTTCTGGAACCATTCGAGGAATGAATTAATGCTAATGCACAATATTAGAATTTCATTTATTAGTAGTTCCAACTTCCCAAGAGTCAACACTCAGTATAGTGAATTAAGGGACCTCCAATCTATTAAAATCTTATTTAATAACCTTGATCATTTTTTTTTTAAATATTAGATAGATAGATAAGCTTTACTCATTTTCATTTACAACAAACATCAACATCAACAAACATCTCAAAAACATTTAAAAAAAAACAATAATACCAACAAAACAAGAATACAAACAAAAATGAATCCCAACATGGCCTTGCGGCCTGTGTGTGAGGGCTTCTTACTTTAAATAACAAACAGCTCGGATGGCAAAGGTACTAGAAATAATGATTTTACATGTACAATAAGTAATAAGGCACACAATAATATACAATTAAATAATAAGAATGTATACAACAATTTTGACAATTTTTGTAAGCAAAAATTACAAGCACAATATAATACAATGATTATGAATAACACATTAAATAAGTTAATAATATCAAAATAGTGTGGCAAATGAATAGAGCAATTAATAATTACACAAAATGATAGATATAAAATAGATGTGCAATTAAGGGCATAGACCCGAGTTTAACCCATTAGGGTATAGGTTCTGTTTCAGCTATGCGTTTAATCGGTGAACGGTAAAGAAGGTGTAACAAAAACTTAATTCTTAGCATAACTTCAGTTACGGATTTGTTGAGGGACATTAATATAAGATTTTTATAAAATTCTCTGTTTGATTTGTTTTTGGTAGAAGCCATAGCCTTAATTCTCTCTTTTAAATGTAATAAGCGGGTTACTGAAGGGAGAGCCAAGGGTGCCAAATTAAATATTTTAGACCTAGAAATATTCAATTTGTACTTAAAAAAAAAACTAAAAAAAAGTACTTCAAAATATTTTAGGAAGTTATTAGCGTACCCCTGTTGATTTGGATGTAAGTACATTTACAAGTGATGGGCAAAAGCACTGCCTCCTAGATGCTTTGTTGCTCCTCATTCTCTGCCTGTCTCCTATTATAATATATTATATATTCTATTACAGAATATTAAAAATGAAGGTGGCTTAACAGTAAGAACTTGGCTATTTATCTCAGTCAAACCTACAGCTAATAATCCCCCCTCACTAGTGTACAATAATGTGAGTAGAATCTACTAGCTTGAAATATGTATTGATATTGTCCCCTTTTACTTGGCTCACAAACTATGTAGGCTATTTCAGTGGATGAGAGTTGGGGGACCTTAAACATGTAAACCCGAGGAAATGCTACACATAACCTACACATACAAGTAATAACACCAGACAAATACTTAATCTAACTGCACCTACTACAATTGGGCACATAAATCACAAACATGTCAAAAATATATTACAAATAAATACAACAAGCCCAACATAAATGTAACTCTCTTTACACTAAATATAATACAATAAAAAATAACATCAGATCGTTACCACTAGGGATGTTACGATACATTTTCTTAAATTTGTAACAGGTAGTTGGGTTGGTCCTAAGCATAGGATCGTGATGTTTTGTGAGGTTCTTGACTATCATTCACAATTTGACTAACTGATATAACAGTATAAATTGAGAATTTGGCAAGCAATTAAGGTGGAATTATCAGATTGACATGCCATGAGTGAAGGAACAGATGAACTATCTCGATAACCTCCGGCGTTATGTTATTCGAATGTTTAGCCGAATGGTTAGAAGTACCTAAAAAAGGCTATTTAAATTGGAATATTTAGCATTTAGTTTTCTTGATTCTGAGAAAATTAACATTTTGTTACATCTGTTTTTTCTTTCAATAAAATTCCAAAAGGTTAGGGTACCCTTGTACTTTCAATGGGAAATTATGCCATAGGTACATTTAATCAAAATGAACACAGTGCAATTTAACCACAAATGACAAACTATTTTTTAATAGGTACTATAGGAAAACCTTACCAGTATGTATAGTATTAGTTTTAGTAAAATTTGCATATATTATTACATTTGTTTGTATTGGGTAGTAGTGGCCGAATGATCTCTACTTGCTATTAAATTTTACTTCCATCTCTACTTGACTCGTATAATGTGGGGGTTCCCCAATTTAAGCAGGTTAAAAAGATTTCTTTGTCAATTTTCAATACCTGAAGGATCTACTAAATAAATGTATTCCGACATTATGCCGATGGAGACAATGAACAGTGGAGAGACCGATTAAAACTAGAATCATAAACCATAACCTAACATACCGTAACATATAAACCACAACGATACTCAACAGCCAAGATGTACGCCAACACCAGAACGCTGTTAACACGTAAACAGAACACCCGCGAACCTACTTGTCTTTTAAAGGAGTCGACGAGGCTGGCTCACAAGATATCCCAGCATTTCCAGCTATTGGTGAGGGAATATCTTCCAAATGGAAATTGGGGAAGTGATTGCCAGGCATTGTTGTTAACATGTCATCAGTAATTAGATTTGTTTCTGCATCAGCTCCATTCTCAGGAGTCGATAAAACTTCTGGTTCCAAAGAATGTCTTTCATCTGTGATATTCTCTACTGATGGATTTGGTTCAATGGCAGCACTTTCTTTGGAGGTGCTCTTTGTCCGTGACGCTTCGTTCGAGCGTGCACCTGCGATGAGAGCTGATCGTGTGCACGCGTACGACGCCAGGTGCACAGACATCAACGAACGAGGCTTATCTTCGATTACAACTGCAGTTGTATCTAACGTGTAAGTACGCCTACAAGCCACAGTCGCATGCCAGAAGAGTATTCAAGCAAAGTGAGATAAAAGAAAGCACATTGGACAATCAAGCAACAGGCAGAGGCCTAGCAACATTGCATTCATGACTGAAACACTAACAAAATAGGCCTGCAAACAAGAGGATGATTTAAAGAACTAGGTAGAATAGGCCTAAACATAAGTGAAAAAAGTTTATTCAAGGAAAACAAAATTGAAATTCACATTGCATTACAGTAGGCCTATAGTAAACCTTTAATTACACTGTCAACATAAACAGGCTTATAGAGATTTTTTGTAGCCTCTATAAAAACTAGAGAAAATTATTGCAACAAATAATTTCAAAACACCATACAATAAAAAAACACAATGGGAGAAGCTGTTTTTGATATCAAGGGTTACAAAAGCTGCCATAGAACAGCTGTTGCGGAAAAAATGAGTTTATGTTACGTAAAACTTTAATTTATCTTGAACTAACATATCCAAGGAGTTGATCCCAACTCTATAGTAATGGACTAATGTATTGTGTCACACTAATAGTGTGTCAATAGGGAACCTAAGGAGGGTTGTCCAATTCTCTCCCGTCGGAGTTGAATACGCGATTAACCTGTGCTAAATGTTTCGTAGACAATAGCTTGGTAAACCCGAGCGGCGACCACCGAACGGAATTATACCATACCGTTTATACCCATTTTTATATATTATTGTCAGTATTGTTATATTAAAATAAATGTTTAATTTTAGATTAAACTTTTAATCATAAGACTGATCTGTATATCTACTGTAGATCGATAGATCTATAGGCCTAAATTAGATTAGAAATGATGTATCTATTTTTGATTAGCTATTACTTTTTCTATTTAAAGTGTAAAGGTACTACTTTAAATATTTATTATCCACTTCCTATCTTACAACAAGCCTAACTGCACGTCTCCTAGCCTCATCATCAACCTAAATAATAAATTTATAGTATTTCATTGGAATACACCCACATACAGAGCTCCGGCTCTCGGTGGGTATTCTTCTTACTATGGGCCCTAACCAGCTAAATATGAAATGTTTAATTATGTATTTGAAAGTTGAACTGGAGATGAATAAAGACATCTTATCTTACACATTTACAAATCACATTAGCACCAACTGTAATTGGTATAACGATCTAGTGGTGCAAGATTTGAGATCGATTTTTTGTTACCTCTACACAACTAACAGCTGGGTCATGACTGGATAGCATGGCTGGGATGGAAGAACGCAGTATTGCCATAGCCTTCTCAAGCCTCTTTTTCACACTGCGGTTTAAGTATAAGCTCTTTTAAGCCTTTCTATTGGTCCATTTCAAACAAATACCAATTTAAAACGGCACCAAATGAATTCAAGATGTCGAAACAACAACAAAGTGAATTTGTTCAAAAAAGTCACTTACACGGTATTGCCACTTCACTGACGATATAATACTTTTTAAAATACCCTATAAATGCCAACAAAATCTTTAATGCAAAATAAATGTAGCAACTAGTAGTACTATCACAAACAGGTGCATGGAATGAAAGAATGCCAGCTGCACACAAAACAACTGCTTCTTGTTTACATTTACATTTATTTATTATTAAGGACAACAAATAACAATACATATTTACAGTTTTTAACAGTTTTCACCGTGTAGTCCATTTTTGCTTTACACTAGTTCTTAAAAAGTATTTAACGTAATGTATTTTACAAAATATTATAGCGTAGCCTATATAGTAGGCCCTACCTACTAATAATAAAATGCCATCATGGCCATGTCAGTAATCTTTTATCACATTGTGTCTCATATTAATACATAGGCCCACTGCCAAAAGCCTATGATACAGTACTAAAACTAGGGAAACGCCAAAGTCGTTGTTAGACGAGTGAGTGAGCCATGTGTTGAGTACCCGGTAACATTTCTTTTCTTCCCCTAACCTTAGGCCTTCCTAGCCTATCATAGGCTACAGTGGAGCATTATGGCCTAAACTATGGCCTAAACTTAAATACCCTGTTAACTATTATTTATACGAATATAATTATCAAACTTAAATGCAAATGTTCCCGGGTACTTAACACATGACTCACTCACTCGTCTAACAACTTTGACGTTTCCTTAGTCTAGTTGGCTAAGGCGCCCTTATAGCCGAAATGCGGAAGACGTGGGTTCAATCCCCTGGTCGGGAAAGGTTTTGTAATTTCTGGATTTCAAAAATTATTAAAAATGTTTTAAAATGAATAAAACGCAGTGTAGTCCATCATCTGGGGCAATGGGGCCAACTATGGAAAACATGCCAGTACAAAAACCGTAAAAATATTGAAAGGTTTACTCAATCTACGACGTAATTTGGGGGTATTTTCTGCAACTTTTGATAACCTTGCATGGGTAGGGCATTTCACGGCCGGGGGAAAACAAACAAAAAATTTTTTCAAAATCAAAACCCATTGTCTTTAAAAAATAATTTCAAAAATTGGAAGCCTTTTTTTCAATTTTTTATTTTTTGTAGGTTTAAATTGCAATGGATTTTTTTACGTTTCAATAAACCATACCGGATGTCTTTTAAAATTTCAGCGCAATCGTTCAGAAATTCGGCTGTTTTTCAACGTACACACACACGCGCACGCAGACAAAGAATAAGCGCCTTTTTGATTAATGGGATCACCCCTTCGCTGCGCTCACTCTTTTAAATTATTACATTATTGGGTACAGTAATTTTGGAAAAAAAAGAATTAAAAGAAAACATTAATTTCCAAATTTCAAAATTGTACCATTATCTTTAAACAATAAAAAAATTATTTTTTCTTACGGTAGGTCATTTCTGTAATAAATCTCATTTACACTGAGTAAGTTTTTGTAATAACAATTTTGGGGCTCAGTTTTGAATTTAATTATTGAGGTTTTCTTTGTTTTTTTTGGGAACAAGGTTTTGTAAAAATTTTTATTATAATATAAACAGAGTTTTTTTTAGGTTTTAAAAATTTGGGGTTCCCTGCTCATCAGCGTAAAATTTATGAACAGCCCGCAAACATGGCTGCCCTTTAAAATCTTATGTTTTAATCAAAAAGAGTTGACAAATTTAGGCCCTTTGGGTAGTATAATCCTGCAAATAAGATCGTATTTGACTTTTGGGAGAAAAAATTGCGATTCCTAAATTTTGCAGAACCCTTCCTTTAAAGATACTTATCAACATACTAAAACTCCCTCACGATCGGACTGGAGCTTGGGCCGCCATATTAGAAAATGGGGCCAAAAGGTGTTTTTTTTGAAATTCCAAATTTTGGTTGGATAGATAAAAATTCAAAAGGGAAAAAAATTCCCCCTTTAAATTTCCCCCCAAAAAAGGTGCCATCTATAGTTTTGGGAGGGGGGAAAGTTTACGTCACAAAATCTGGTTTTAAATTTTGCTTTGGAGACCAGCTTATTTCCAAAATTTTCACGGGCCCCCGCATCAAAAAAGCCGGTAAATCCCTAAGAAAACGATTTTTAAAAACAAAAAGGGCTTTTGTACGGGGTTCATAAAAGCTTCCATTAGTATTTTAAAAAAAACAGGTCTCAAATCGAATTTTGCTTTACCGAATTTGGTTTTCCATTTTGGGGATTTCCCCAAAAAAGCCCTTTTTTACTGTCCATTATTAAACACTAAAGCATTGGAGGAAAAATTCTTTCCCACGCACATTGAAATGACTCAAATAAGATCCATTACAACCAAAATTTAAATCCAATTTTGGGGTGCTAATTTCCCAAAATCCCAACATCAAAGTGAATTATGTAAAAAAAAAGTGTAAAAACGCACGAAAAAAAGTATTTATATTGTGAATATTGAATTATCACCCTATTGGATTTTAAACTTTGGTTGTAATCGGGTCATTATTTTAAATCATTTTTAAAGTGAATAGAAAGAATTTTTCGTCCAAAGCATTTTTGTGATTAATAATGGACAGTAAAATATGGCATTTTTTTGGAAAAAAGCCAACAAAGGGAAAAAACAAATTCCGGTAATGCAAAATTCGATTTCGCAAATGATTTTTTTAAAAACTAATGGAAGCTTTCATGAACCCTAAAAAGTCCTTTTTATTTTAAAACGATTTCTTACGGATTTACCGGGCATTGTTTGTGCTGGGGGGTGAAAATTTTGGAATAAGCTGGTACTCCCCAAAAAGCAACATATAAACCACGGTTTTGTGCGTAACCTTTCCCTACCAAAACTATAGACAACACCTGTTTTGTAGGGAAAAAAATGGGGGTATTTTTGCCCTTGGATATTTTTTTCATCTCAAACAATTTGGGTATTTCGATAACAAACCTTTTTTGGGCCACCCTTTTTCCCAAAATGGCGGCCCAAGCCCAGTCCCATTGTAGGGGGGTTTTTTGTATGTTGATAAATTTCCCTTTTAGAAAGGGCTCTTTAAAAAATTTAGCGCATCGCAATTTTTTTTTCCAACGATTTTAATTTGAAGGGTTAGTAGCGAGCTGCTATATAGTGCGTCGAGTCAAGGGGGAGTGCACTCAAGGCCAATGCTTTGCTAAGTGACCTATTTAACAGCATGGGGGTAAAATTTTCCTCGAAAAAATGCAACTGTAAAAAAATATATTTTAAATTTTTTTATGCTGAAAACATGATTAAGGGTAAATTATTTAGTTAAAAGTTAAAACAGAAAGCTCTATCCCCCTCATGCACAAAAACTTGCGGCTGTAAGTTGCGGATACAAAGATGGCCGCAATTGTTGCCGGTGATCATGTTTGGAGTTAGGAGATCCATGAATGCAAGCAAAGACCAATCCCAAATGACACAAATAAATTAATTTAGCACTGAAAAAGAATGTATCGATAGAAAACCGCAAACTTTTATTAAATTGTATGTTAAGGGTAACCTGCAACTATGTACTATAGTAAAAATTCCCAATAAATATTGCCCCCCTTTGGAGTAGTGGTTAACAAGGGCATTTTTATGCTAAAGGTCGTGGTTCAAAACTCTTTTTAAAGGTCGCGGGTCAAAACTCTATTTTTTAGAACTAAGCAATTTTTTTACTCAATATTTCATGTTTCTTGCCTTCCCCACTATTTGTTCACAAATAGTACAATTTTTTTTTTGTTGAAACATTATTTTCTGCTATAAAAAAGCTAGGGTCGACAATTAGTTGACTTAACCGCCCCAAATCTGCTAACGCAACTATCTTTGTGCATACGGTTTTTATAGCCCTATGATTTAACATAATATTATTAGGGCTGTGCGAACGGGAGATTTCAATTCGAGTCGAGTACGAGTTTGAGTTCAGTCAAATGTTCGGTTTTCGAGTTCAATTCGAGTTCAATTCGAGTTCAAATCGAGTTTATTTCCAAATTGAGAAAATGTATTCTCCATTTCAGACTTTCTACTAGGCCTATCAAACAAATTCTTCAGTTTTAAAGCCTAGGCCCAGGCGTAGGGCTAGGCTTATCTCCTGGGTCAAATATTTTAGGTTATGGAAACCTAGGGCCTAGGCCTACAACTAACCTTAGATTTGGAGGGAGCCATAGGCTAGGTCTATGCCTATTGTACAGTGATAGGTGCATTTTGATATGGCGATGTGAGTTGGTAAGCCTAGCTAGGGCCCAAGATCGGTAAAATATACTAGGCCTAATCTTGGCCAGAAGAAATTCTGTCAACTACTAGGCTAGGCCTAGCCTAGACCTGTTGTCACTGGTACTGTCACGCCGTGTGTTGTTTGAATGTTTACCTGCATTGTGACAAGTGTTCCATCTCATGAATATTTTGAAATTGTATTTTATGCTAGGCCTATGCTTTAATGAAGAAATTATGCCCAAGCCTAGTCCGCCGCATATTTTTACGAATCATCTGGCTCCTCTGCTCTCGCCTTGTGAATCGTGGCCATTTTGTTGTCAACAACTACAACATACATCTCGGTCTCAGACACAAAAGTGGTGATACACGGTAGACGTGAATGATTTCACAAAACAGCCAATCAACGCTCACATGTGACGTATGACTAGGTCCAATTGTATCTCGCAAAGTTCAGCCGGCCAATCATAACGAGTTTCACGTCAGAAGGAATTCGACTATCGTGTATCACGAACTTTGCCGCGTGTGCTGCTATCTAACGGAGGAAACACGTAACTTTTGACGGGTCGGTAATTGATAATGCTGTTTTTACAGACACTCGAATATTCGAGTTCAAAATAAATGAAACTCGGATTTGTTCGAACTCGCCGTGAACTCGAATCGAACTCGAAAATTCGAGTTCTCGCACAGCCCTAAATATTATGGATTTGTCAACGTCCACCATTTTCAACAAGAGCAACTTTGCACGAGTAAAGCTTTGTGCCTACTGACATAACTCCAGATATTTTTTTAAAATTTTGGGTTAGGGGTGGTTACGAGAATTCCAAGGTAGGTATTTGTCGTGGAACTTATTTGCATCTTAGTTTTTGTTCTGCCTATTAAGCGGTACATTAGTGTTTAAATACTATAATTAGCCTAGGTACCACCCGTTGGGTGATAGTGTTGTCAGAGTATAGCTTTAACCGGCTTCAGCCTCACTTGTGGGCTACTAAAACGTTAGAGCGCGCTAGTTGTTACACTGATATCCCCCCAAACCCTAGCAGACAACTAGGATTATTGGGTTTTGCCGGTCATTTCTGCTCAGCCCAAAATTTCGATCAAACGCTTGCAGCGCATGCTTGTTAACTATTCAACACTAATGACGCGCAATTTTGAATTTGTATTTGAAATCAGATAACTTGCTGTTTGGAAATTAAGATGCTTCTTTGCTTTAAACCCAAACTAGGTTTGAAAATTATTGTTGAAATTTAAATTTGCTGCGCTTATACGTTGTTATATTATATAATGTATTTCTTTTTACAGGATGATTATTTTAGGTCTATATAAACAAATTAAATTGTTACTACTGACCTCCTTGGGCAACTTTATGTGATTGATGTTGGTGAGAGCATCAACAACAAAGCAACCAATAGTATTTAACATCATCCGCATTTAATGTGTTTTGGGGTTGTAAGTTTTTATGTGCTATTAAAATAAATTGCTGGGAACATTTCGCCGCGCGATATATTTGGGTTGTGTTCACGTTTCAGCCCAAGTATGTGGACTATCCTCAGGATAGGCATAATTAAAATAATAAAATGTCCAAATAATTAATTAATTTAAAATATGATAATATCGGTCTCAAAAGCCTAAAATTAGGGATTTATAATAATTATTTTAGGTACAGACCAGGAGGTAAAAAACTGTAAAAAAAAATGTTAAATGATTTTCCCAGATTTGGCATTAAAATTCCCGTTCCTACCAAAGACTGTGCTGTGTTGTTTTATTGAAAACTCGACACACCCCTCTCAACTCGTAGCTCGTAGATGTTAGATGAGTTCAGGGCGGATTGACTCTTCGAAGGACGTGGTTTTTTGGCTGCAACCTGGACTACGGCAGCCGGATACAATTTGGTATTTGTTTCGATGATGACTTGGCTGCGTCGATAAATATAAATTAGAGTGAAAGTAAAAATTATCAATTTTTTATTTGCAAATAACACTATATGGCCTGGGGCATAATCGTAAAAAAAACAACCCCATTTCCCTAAGCTAAACTTCATCCCGTTGGGGATCAGTATTTACTAAATATGGACGCAACACACTTTCAACAACTCCAACTTCAAAGAGTTTTTCTTTGACTAAAACAGGCCATAATCTTAATAAACAGCAAGTAAGTAATTGGTTGAATGTCACACTCATTATTTTACCCTTGTGGTGACGAACCAGAACGTTAACAAAAGCCTTCAACATTGCTGAGAATTCCTTGGAAGCGGGCGCGAATGTCTCTCTCTAGTCCCATGTTGCCATTCAAAAAATTTGCAACACGCATATGTGATCGCTAAGCTCTCGTCGGGGAGGATCCCTCTCAGTCTCAGATGGCTTGCCCCGGACGGCTTGTTTTGAAGATACAGTCATGATGAGTGATTGCATCATACGTCATCGTAAACCTATGGGTGGTGGGGGGGGGGAAGACGGGGTGGAAACACCGAAAGGTTTCATGTTTAGTTGTATAATTTTCTTATACTTTATATTATTTCCGTACATTGTTGTTAAATAATTTGATTTCTTGGTCGTCGCTGAATTAACCCATGCCTGGGTTAAAGCCCCATCATACGTCAATCCCGCTGTAGATGGGGATCTTTTTTGAAGGAGAGATCCTCAAAGAGCATACCACTTGTTTAACCCAACTAATGAACCCCACAAACAAAAATCGCGAATATAACTTCGTATAACTTCTATCTATCACATTCAACAATGGGGCTAAACTAGGCCTCGCGAACGTTTTTTCCAAAGTCGGGTTGATGGTGAGCTTTTATGGTTTTTAAATTTTTTATCTATGGTTAGTTTTTCGTGTCGTCATGTTGTCGTCATTGTCGTTCTTATCAAGACAAGAGCAAAAATGAACCATGTCTCCCTTTCCAATGCGAGGCGACCGACTGCAAGTCTGAAAGCCCGAAACTAGGGCGGCTCTGGCAATTATTATTATATTTTGTATCATATTAATCGCGCAAAACCCTCTCTATATTCCGGACTAAACATGCCATCGAAAACATACAAAACGCGTGTCTCTATAATCGCAAAAGTAATCCCTTTCGTTCAACCGAATCGAATTAAAGTTTTAATTTTATAACATACCGCAAGTCGCGAACATTGTAATGACGTTGTTTACTGACTGCGCTTTATTGATTTTGCAATTGCGATAATTAGGACGGGGAGCTCCATTTAATTCGGGAACACTCGCCATGCAAAGTCAACTATCGGAAAACATCTCAACGCGTTGCAAATACAAAAAATTTTCTCAACAATAATTAAATAATAATAAATGTGCCATCAAATAATGAACCGGCATAAACAATCGCTGTGGAAACGAGATAAAGGTCCAAACTCAGTCTCCGATGGCTTGCCCGGACGGCCTTTTTTTGGGGATTGCATGATGAGTGATTGCATAACACGTCATACGTGACACGGGAAGGGGGGGTAAAACTTTGAAAGGTTTCAAGCCTAGTTGTATAACTTTATTAGTACGTGAATATTATTATTTCCTTACATTGTTTTTAAATTAATTTGATTTCCCGGTCGTCGCTAGATTAACCCATGCGTGGGTCACAGCCCCATCAGTACGTCAAACTCCCGACCGTAGATGGGGAAACTTTTTTTGGGGGGGGGAGATCCTCAATAGGCTTGGCAAATCGTTAACCCTATTGATTGAAACCCCAAAATAACGTCGATCGAGTGTAGGCCTAAGTGTCAACTTAATATTATAGCCCACAATTTACTGTTTACCTAAAATATTGCGTGAAACATAATGCACATTGTCACAACCACCTTACACATTTTTAAATAATATAAAATAATAATAAAAATATTTCTTTATTTTACTTAAGACTGTCCGGGCACGAAAACATTTTTACAAAACAACTAAAAATCAGTATTTTTTCGAGTAGGCCTAATAACATTTTAAAATAGTGTTTTTTAGAAGGCCCAAAACTATTTCTGAGCATTTTTCTCGTCTAGCATACTCTAAATATTGCGGCTTTTTAAAGCATTTTTGTAGATCATTTTATAAAAAGTATATGAGTTGGAGGGCCCGATTTTTTTACCATAGTAATTACAATTACCCGTGACTAAGACATTATGACATTTTGAAGTGTGTAGGTCCTATCTCTAATATCTAGCCTCCCAATGATTTTTTTTGCGTTTTCCCGGGTACGCTGAGATTATTGTACCGGAAAAAGAAAAAAAGTACTTAAAGCAAGATTTTAAAGATACACACTTCAATATATCACTTTGTCCTTGTTACGGTGGGTAAGTGTGAACTATGTAAAAAAATTACCTATCCCAACTCGTATTATTTATTTTATAGAAAGATAAAAAAATGCATTGAAAAAGACGTTCATACATGGGAGTATGCATGGACGCAAAAAATGTTCGAACATAGTTAAGGTCTTCTCAAATGACTAGGCCTACTTATGATTTTTCTTACTCCAAAACTACCTACTGTTTTATTCTGTTATTTCGTAAAACTTGTTTTTGTGGCCGCACAGTCTATATTTTGTACAAATGACGCACATCGCCAGCACCACCACCTTATATAGACTACATCGCCCGACCGTTATTTTATGTTTTGCCATCACATTTTATAACGAAGTTTTAATAATGTATTCACTTAATTCCCGTTCTGTCACTTGACGATTATAGTTAATGCTGAAATTTATAGTCTGAAAGTATCCTGCTAGAAAAGCAACTAATTTTGAATTATCATGTAGTGAAAACTTAAAAACTAAGTGCTAAATTTACAATCTACAGTCCAAAATGTACAGCGTAAAAGTTTTGTATTCCCAGTACCATACCCAAACTAGCACACTACTGCAACAACAATGCAACATGCGAACCGAAGTGAAGGGCAAGTCTCAGGTTGTCTAGGATACGAACAAAAACACATTGTACATTTTTCTAAAATAATAAAAAAGTGGTTGAGGAATCTACCCAAAAATTTAAATTGACAGTTTCAAATTTGAAGTTGGTAGTTTCCATTTTAGCCACTTTTTCTTTCCCTAGAAATATGTCATGTCTTTAGTGTTTTGATATCCTAGAAAAACCTGTGGCTTGCCCTTCATTTCGGTTCGCATTTTTCCCATTGTTGTTGTAAAGCGTTGCTACTTGCCTATCACATTCACAATGTGCTGAGGCATTGAGCAACCTTTCACAACTCGTTCGTCGACGTTCTCACCCATAATAAATCTAGTCTATACAAAAGTTGGCATATTTATAGCGGAGAATTGCATTTTAATGAAACAAACGTCAATTGTATAATAATATGCTAAAAAGCAGATCGTTTACTGTGCGTACAAAACATGCTTCTGACATTACACCTACATACTTGCTACGTAATCTCGTGTAATCTTCCACATGAAAAACACAGCGATATCAATTATAAGAATTTCATGCAATTTTACAAACGTCAATTATGTAATAATCTATTTCTAGGGACTAGCCAGCCCCCAGGAATCACACTAATAATTGATTTGGTTCTCTGGCATCATCTATCTAGAGGGCCGTTAGAGCGCCACAAGATTGTTTACATTCTAAATGTTTTTTTAAAATGGTTTATTTATGAATGTGGGAAACGTGGAGAACAAGAAAAAACAAAAATGCGTTTGCAGGGGGCTCGAAATGGGAATTATCTATCATAAACACCCCCGACATACAACATTTATCAAAACATACAGAACGCGGGACTCTATAATCGCGAAAATCAACCGTGACGTGACCCAAAATCGAATTAGCACTAAAAATTTTGGTTTCATAACAGTTGAGTCGAGAACATGATAATGACGTGATTCACTGTCCTGTGCTTCATTGATTTCTCCATTTTTTTTAATTTTTTGTGTTCGAGGGTTGGCCTTAGTTACGAGCTCTGGATTCTGAGGTGTCTCAATGGGGGTTTTTACTGGGCCGATTCGGGTCTACGTCTTTCTTATCTTTACTTGGGCGTGGTCTACGTAACTCGCGAGAAAAACCATAAGACTTCCTTCCTTATCTTTACATGACTAAATGTGTTTGAGCAAATTTACGATGATTTAGACAAGGTCCACAAAAACCCATTGGGAAATCGCAAGTTGACAGCTTCAGTGATTTTTTCGAGCAAGAGTGCTCGACCCCCCGCAGGTAAATTATTTTGGGAAATACCCTTGGCAAAAGTTTCCAGTTGAAGACGAGAGACATTGTTCATTAGTTCGGTTTTGGGGACAAAGGGAACCAATTCATCTTGGCTTTGTTTGTAAAAGCTTTCCAAAGATTAACAATTTCATGATTGTTTTCTAGTTTCTTCTGTTAGACTTTATCATGTCGTGTTTACAACTGTCACAATTGAACTTCTTTACACATACCTTGGCAACATACCCTGCAAAGTACCGAACAGCATTTGTTTCCAAGGAAGGTTAAAGTTTTGAACAACAAAGCTTGTTTAAACTGTCAATTTGTCAATTCGTCTTCGTTTAACTCAGTCTCGTCGTCTACCTCAGTGTCCCCCACTTACTGGGTTCATGGCTATATCCCCCTCAACTTTGTCCAGCAATTCACACATCTCATCTTTCTTCGTCGCTATCGATCTCCGCCCACAAATCCTCTGTCTGATTTTCGTCAAACTCTACCTCAGAGACAGATGGGGTTTCATGACTGAACCCTGCACTATTTAACAGAAGCATCACATCGTCATCTGCGGCGCAATTAGATGTTGCGGAGGCTTCATGATAAGCATGATTATTATATGCAGCAAGTTTCGCCTGATTGCGTTGTGCCGTGGGGTTTCCCGGTCATAGCCACCCTTGTGTCTTAAGCTACAGAGAAAGTGTTTTTAAGTGGGATCCTGATTAAGACGGCCCGTTAATAGAAAGAGAAAACCTTCCGACCTTAAATCTTCCAAAGATCTAGAATGACTAAAATAGTCAACTTTAAACCTAGAAAACATGGAATCAAGTTTTTCCCTATTCGATCTTCGTTGAACTATCCACGTCTCAAACCATTTAGGGGGCCCCCTTTAGCATGCATGTGCTATCTTATTCCGGTCAGAGATGGCACAGTTATACGGATTGTTACTATATAACATGTACTGTTACATGCGTCAAATACGTCATTTGTCATTCTTAAGATTTTGCTGTTGCTAATGCAGTAGGACTTTTCAGTTGGCCAGTAGCAACTGCAGTAGATATCAAGGCTGACACAGAATGAAGAAAACTTGGCACTGCCAACTTGAAAGTTCATTTTATCAATGCATTTGGGGCAATATGCCTTTGCTTAATGTACATGCCCCCGTGCTATATCAGAACCAGAATTTTATTTTGTGTGCATTGAAAATGTCCCTCAAGATTTTTTGCTCGCCCAGCAACGAAGAAATCTTTGCATAAGAGATTGTTTCTAAGGCTTTTAAACAAATGTGGTACATCATAGAGCATGTCACTTTCGCGATCCGAACACAAAAAAACGATATCGACCGTTAAAATTCATTTTTCTCACGAGGGATTGGTTGTTAGGTCCCTGATCACACACAACGGCTCTTACAATGGCACCTGCGTCAAACAGTTGTGACAAGTTTGAAAAAACAGCAAAATTTTGAAGTTGATCCCCTTTTACTACGCTATTTGCCACGTAATACGAAATAGGTAACTTATAACTGTAATTAAGGCCACGAAACATGAAAACTAACACGTGGTTCCTGGCTCCGCGGTCCTCCCAAGTGAGCTAAATCCTGGAAACCCTCAATTAAGTCGTATTTAGGAGAATACTGGCAACCCTTTTTGATTGACATTTCGTCGAACATTAAAACACACTGGCGTTCTTGGAGAGTCATTCCTGACATTTTAAGTTTTAGCTTTTTCTTAAATCTTTGCAAATGCCTGCCTGCAAGTCCAAAACATTCAACCAGCCTTCAATTGTAGATTTTGAAGGGAGGTTGAATCCTTTGTTTTCCCTAAGGTCGTTGTACAACGCTGGGGGATTTTGTAATATAGAGACAAAGCAACTTGTTTTTCATCCTCGCTGTACGGTGTTTGTGGTTTGTGTAGTATCGACATGCTGAAAAATGTTGACGCAAATTCTGATAAAAACTTTTAGCACCCTTGACAACTTCCTCCCTAGACAAATCCTTAATGCGGTTTTAGTCTTTACTTCCTTTAAATGAGATATTTGACTTTTGTTGTCGGTGGCAATGACTTTTTAGATTTGAATTTGACCCATCCCTTTTACGTTTTTTTGGCGTATGTCCGGGTTGGAGTCATTCATGGACGAATTTTGTCTTAAACTGTGTTGTTGTAGTCCCTCTTAGTCGGTGTTCTGAAATTGTTTGGTGTTGACGTCAGTGTTTCGTAAGTCGCCCGGTCGACAGCTACTCCTAATGACGGGCTCAAGAAGCCCACGGAGTCTCTTGACTACAATCGCGGGCGGAATGTCCCGTGTTCTGTTCATTTAATTTGATTAATGGTGTTGAAGTTTGGATAGGCGTTATTACGTCACCTATTGGTGGAGGGGATGTTATCGAGTTAGAATCAGTATCTGCACCAACATCAGGTTCCCTAACAATAGCATCATTTTAAAAAAGTTCCGTCAAGTGTAGGAATAGCGTTCTTTGTGAGAGATTTGTAAAATATTCATAAATGACTCATTAGTAAAATGCCTTTGACACACTTGCAAGATCCAAGCTGAACTTTAGTTTTCAAATCTAGGTTTGGATTGCAACAATTTGTTACCCTTGATCGCACCGTGCTCATCTTTAACAGGAAACCCAAATAGAGAATAACTGTGGATTTTTTAAGGGTTTTAATTAGAACAGCTCAAGTAGGAGCATTTGACTTCATTAGGCATGATTGACAACGTAATACCACAGTGTTATTTTCAAAGAATAAAAAACCGTGCTAAAATTTTTTAATTCGCAAAGAATAGAGCATTTAAAGCCATTTGCAACGTTTATGAATATTGCTATGAAAAACCCCATTACTTATTAACTGGCTAAAGAACATTATAACATAACCTTTTTTTATAAAAACAATGCGCGTTGTGAAATAATTTATTCATACATGAAACATTGTGTAAGTAATTGGCAAACATTACTTTACGCTATTCTTTGGACGTCCTACCCACCTGCGTTAAATCGTCACTCATGCTTGCATGCACAACCCATGCTTATTGTGGTTAAGCATTCGTCAAAAAAATCATTGCATCATGCACAGAATTTTAAATTGTTAAATCGTCAGCAATACCCCATGCAGCAATTAAATCATGCTTTCATCACAATCCATCCTCAGTGTATTATAAGCATTTGTAAAAAAAATCATGTTATTGTATCACATTCTGAAATTTTTTCAAAACTTATTTTTTACCATGCATTAGCCATCACCACACCTTTACGTAAGAATTTTGTGACATGCAATTATTATCATAACATGCAAAATTTACTATTTAGTCACGCATAACATGATTGCGTTACGCAGTCACTCGACCATGACTCATGTGACTCATGACAAATTATGGCTTTTCCCCATAATATCTGCGAACATCAATATTTGCCCTACTTATCACAATTTTCACATAGTTATGCAGTTTTTGTATTTGATACAGATTTTACCTGATACCGGTTACAGTTTTCCTTCAATTTTATTTCAAGCAAATCTTGTTTGCGGCAAAGTTTGTCACCAAAATAAACAATTTCACATTTGATTTGTTACAAAATTTACTGACACGACACTGGTCACACTACAGCACAAGCACAAAGAAAAACACAATCACAGAAAACACTGTTGTTCCCCCAAGATTTGGAAGACGAGTGGTGTTGTTGTGACGCTCCTGTTCAAAATGGTCTGAAGATTATCTAGTGTTCTTGGAATTTTCCACAACAAAAACCCATCCCCTTCACCCCCGCATTGCCGAGCCTTCTCTAATTAGCGAATAACAACGTCTTTCTGCGCGGAGACAGGTTTTTCCCCCCGTTTCCCACATTTTACCGTTCGAAGTTCACTTGTTTACAAAGTGTTACAAAACTGAGTCTGCTGTCAAAAACAACACGTGTGTAAAGAATATGCCTCAAGATATTGAAGTTAAATTTGGGGATAGCATGCTGTTGCGATTCGAGAAAGAAATTTGGCGAGAAGTGTCATCGAAGGACGGTACAAATATTATTTTTTGTTTCTTGTTTGCTTTAATTTCAAAATAGTTACCTATCTAGAAAAAGGTGAAAAGGTACTTTTAGCACAGTAAAAATTGTTATTCCGAATTTTCTCAATCTATGACTTTCCATCCATTATCCAGTATTAGCAAAATATGATGATATCCGGGTCTCAAAAGCCTAAAATTAGGGATTTATATCAAGTTTTATTTAGGTACAGACACAGGATGGTAAATAACATCATATCACATAAATAGTTGCCCAAGGGAGGCTCAGTAGTAACCAATTTAATTTTGTTTCATATAGACCTAACTATCATCCTGTAAAAAAAAATACATTATATAATAATAACAACGTGATAAATGCGCAGCAAATACATTGCAACAATAATTTTCACCTAGCTTGGATTTAAGCAAAGAAGCATCTAATTTCAAAAAGCAAAATTATCTGATTTCAAATACAAATTCAAAATTGCGCGTCATTAGTGTTGAAGTAGTTACACAAGCATGCGCTGCAAGCGCTAGGATCGAATTGTTGACTGAGCAGAAGTGACCGGCAACCAATTACCTCCCTAGTTGTCTGCTAGGTTGGGCGACTATCAGTGCTAACAACTAGCGCGCTCTAAAAGTGTAGGTAGCCCACAAGTGAGCAGGCTGAAGCCGGTAAAAGCTATTACTCTGACAACACTAGTCCCCAACGGTACCATACTGTTTTTTATGCGAGTATAAGCCTCGGGTATATTTGAAATTCAAAAAAGTTCAAGTTCAAAAAATGGGGTGCGGCCCTTATGTGAAGCCAGTATTTAGTATAGTATATTTATAGCCAACTCCTTAAAATCTGAGTGGTCAAAATAAAGGGGGCGGCCTGTACTCGAGGGCGGCCTATAAGCGAGTAAATACGGTACATCCTAAATTTGTTTTTACCATAAATAAAGGGAACTCGCCTCGGTGTATAATAATTGTCTACATAAAACTATCCCCCGTTGTCACTTAATGTACATAGTTGGCCGTGTGACCACTAAATAGTAGTTAACCCATTGGAGCCGACTTACGGAACCGTTTTCCCTATTCCACGAGTATGGCCCAAAAATTTACATACGGAACAGTTCCGTGTCCGTTCCGTTCGTCTTTCAATTCGCGCCAAACTGGCGTAGTTCAGTCAATCTCACACAGATAGCAGCACATTATATGGAGGCTGATCTTTTACCGACGTAGTTGAGTTTTTTCCTGATAAATTGTCGAACACAGCCATTTCACAGACGACTACAAATAATATGAAGGCCTACAAATTGTCAAGGCGGTGCGCTGTAACAGAAATAGGCTTCTCAGCTGTTGTTTACTTCGTAAAACTGACTAAAAGCTCTTGATGTTACGAGATGGCGGGAATCTGAAGGCGATTGTGCTGAATTTCCAAAGAGCGTGATATAAATTTTGAGATTCAGGAAGTGTTGTTGATTAGCTTTTCATATATGATGCAAGCGATAAAAATGATGTGGAT
This sequence comes from Sweltsa coloradensis, assembly GCA_024449915.1. NCBI lineage: Eukaryota > Metazoa > Arthropoda > Insecta > Plecoptera > Chloroperlidae > Sweltsa > Sweltsa coloradensis. Next base: position 14,953 of record JAMZAV010009662.1, on the reverse strand, counting down.
GAAGACTAGAGTACCTACTTCTAACCAAGATAAAATAAGACGATGCCACAAGTATGGCTAGGCCCAGGCTGGCGGGAATATAAACTAGAAAAACAAAGCATATGAACTAAAACAATAGGGCCCAGCCCTTCAAATTTTGTGCATTCATGCGATTTCGGCCCGTAGGCAGGGTGCGGGGGGGTGCCATCCCCCGTAATACGGATTTAACTGGATCCGTACGGGCAAAATTTAAACAAAATCAACTGGTGGCTCAATGGGTTAATCCCATTAAATAGTTACAGATTCACTATCTGGTGGCACTACCTGTTTGGGTCATTGCAACTACAGTCGAACCCACTTATAACATACTTGTGCGAGAGATATGATATGCACATTGGGTTTTGCACATTTTGTATGTCTACTGACTGACAGTAGCCCGGGAACTTGTGAACATAAAGCAAACCGCAAAAGATTGTTTTTTCAATCACTTAAACAACTAACGACCCACAATGATTTTGGGTTAAATAAAAAAATAAAAACCATAAGATTTTCTTGTAAAAGAAATATTTCCAGCTTACCTATTGACCTGCTGTGGGGGAGGTGAAGGGGGCCTTGAGGGTCCAGCCTGAGTCTCCATCTCCATGTCTGGTTCCGCCAGCCTCGCAGCCTCTGCTGCTGCCTGGACACAACAGGAGGACTCACGACCGCGCCGCCGGGCGGGTTTTTGCCCGCTCGTTTTTAATTTCGCTCCTCGAGGAGAGACAAGTCCTTGGCACGATCTAAACGCAAAAAGATCATTATCTTCTTGATATACAAATCACCATTTTTATGAAAGATTGCACCACCCACTCTTGTGATAGTTTGAAAATTAAGGGTTGGCAAGGACATCCAAAGAGCAAGAGGTCATTTATCCAAGTCTCTTTTTCCCCAGGAGAGCCAACCCAAGAGAATAAGATGGTAATACAAAATAGCAACCTAGTAATGCTCAACAATATTATTTTCAATGGTATAGAATTTCCTTTGCTTGCAAAAATTGCATGTTTAATTTTTGCACTAACTTGTAGTAGACCTAGGCATTTATAATGAGAATTGGAAGTCTAATTTTAAATGCATTCAGGCAGCTCAGGCTATTAGGGTCCGAAAGAAGACTATTTAAATTTAAAAAGATTTGTGAAAGCCATTATGGAGCAAGAGGAAATATTATCAAATTGTCTGTCACACAGTAGCATTTCTCACACCGCCGCCAGCCACTCTAATCTAGTCTCTATACAAGTCTCTCTCACAGAGCTTCAATTTTTTCCTATCATACAGTCGGTCAGCGCAGGAGCTCATTACCAACCCGTTCAGTAGACAGTAGGGTGGGTCGAAAAAAATGTTTTGTTTTTTTTCGGAACGCTTTAGTGCGGAAAAGTTGCCTATTGTAATTAGAAGAAAAACGGCACTAAAGAAATTAAAATCGGTTGACATCTTCCGTTCGCGCATCGGACCTAAAGTTAATGAAAAATTACAAAAACCGCGACTTTTTTGTACTTTTTTTTTGTAACTAAATATTTTTTTTCCGGAACGCTTTAGTGCGGAAAAGTTTCCTATTGTAATAAGAAGAAAAACGGCATAAAAGAATTTAAAATCGGTTAGCAGCTTCCGTTCGCGCATCATACTTAAAGTTAATGAAAAATTGCAAAAATCGCGACTTTTTTGCAGAATTTTTAAGTATGGTAAAATTTTTAAAATAACACGCTTTAATTTTTTTATTGCTTGTTTTATGGTTTAAATAACCTAAACAAATTATATTCTGATTAATAACCTATTTTTCCGTTCGCGCAACGTCTAAATTAAAAACAGAAAAATACAAATTTGTTGCAATTTTCACTGTGCAACACTTAGCTCGTTTCGCGAGAACAAAACGACCCAGAACTCACCACGTGGAGGTGGTTGCACGTCGAGTTCCACCCACACCCTACCCAACCAACCATCCAATTGTTGGGTGTGGAATTTACATTATATTTACAACTATTTACAACGATTTTCCATAGAGTAGGTAGGATCTTTGGCTTACTGTGTATTTAATTTCCTTTTTTATATTTTCTACACATTTTGAAGTCTGATTTTGTGGAGTAATTAGTCATGTCCGATCTCGACTTCAGTGTTGCTCGGATATAGCCATCTCTGGCTTCATGACCACATACTTTACTCGAGGCCCTGTCACAAGTTTGACACACCTCTCCACAGCCTGGGTGTGACAGGGAAACTTGTGTATATCTCTGATGGACTTAGTGTCAGAATTGATGAGTGATTAAATACCATCTTCACTGAGGTCCCGCAGCATTGGGGAGAATACAACACACAAGAATTCCAATTAATTATTTCAGTGTAATCGAAAGCTTGAAAGTTTATCTTTGGTGGTACAAAATTTCTAACAATCTTCTTCGGGACGGTTAGTCTTGCTTTTAAGATCCTTCTGTAACCAAGCTCCCGAATATGTTCTCTATCATCGACAAGCATTGCCAACAGAAGATTCTCTGGGTGCTCAAAGAACGCATTTCGTTCTATTACTGGATCGACAACTTGAAGTAATTCGTCGGATAAATACCGTGATGTTCGGATTGCTTGAAAGACATGTTTTGGTCTGTCAGTAAAATATTTGCTCTTTTTTATGGCAAACCACACAGGCATGTAAGATTTTAAGATGAAGCCAACTATTTCTTTTAAGTTTCTGGATGGATCTGATGAACTTATATACAACCTCAGGACTCGGTTGGCCGCAGTTAGCCATCTGGAATGGGACATAGGACCAGGGTCCCGATTTGCCAAGTCTTCTGGACAATGTCCCAAGGTGATTGATTGCACTTGAAATGTCCAACAATACTGTTGGTCTTTGCTCAACAAATTCCTGTCTATATCAGGAATCGAACAATCTATGGGTTCATAGTCGACCACAAGGAGATTTTCACAGCAAGTGAGCTGCTGCCCGATTGGCCCACCAAAAGATTTAGGCCCTGCAGTTTGTTTGTCGATTATAGAGAACATATTCGGGAGCTTGGTTACAGAAGGATTATAAAAGCAAGACAAACCGTCCAGAAGAAGAAGATTGTAAGAAATTTCGTACCACTGAAAATAAACTTTCAAGTTTCCGATAACACTGAAATAATTAATTGGGATTCTTGTGTGTTGTATTCTCCCCCAATGCTGCGGACCTCAGTGAAGATGATATTTAATCACTCATCAATTCTGACACTAAGTCCATCAGAGATATACACAAGTTTTCCCTGTCACACCCAGGCTGTGGAGAGGTGTGTCAAACTTGTGACAGGGGCCTCGAGTAAAGTATGTGGTCATGAAGCCAGAGATGGGTATATCCGAGCAACACGAAGTCGAGATCGGACATGCCTCATTTCTCCACAAAATCAGACTTCAAATGTGTAGAAAATATAAAAAAGGAAATTAAATACACAGTAAGCCAAAGATCTTACCTACTCTATGGAAAATCGTTGTAAATAGTTGTAAATATAATGTAAATTTCACACCCAACAATTGGATGGTTGGTTGGGTAGGGTGTGGGTGGAACTCGACATGCAACTACCTCCACGTGGTGAGTTCTGGGTCGTTTTGTTCTAGCAAAACGAGCTAAGTGTTGCACAGTGAAAATTGCGACAAATTTGTATTTTTCTGTTTTTTTAAGACGTTGCGCGAACGGAAAAAATTAGATTATTGATCAGAATTTAATTTATTTAGGTTATTTTAACCATAAAACAAGCATAAAAAACTAAAGCGTGTATATTTTAAAAGTTTTACCATACTTAAAAAATCTCCAAAAAAGTCGCGATTTTTGCAATTTTTCATTAACTTTAAGTACGATGCGCGAACGGAAGATGCTTACCGATTTTAAATTCTTTTATGCTGTTTTTCTTCTTATACAATAGGAAACGTTTCCGCACTAAAGCGTTCCTAAAAAAAAATATTTAGTTACAAAAAAAAAGTACAAAAAAGTCGAGGTTTTTGAAATTTTTTATTAACTTTAGGTCCCATGCGCGAACGGAAGATGTCAACCGATTTTAATTTTTTTGATGCCGTTTTTCTTCTAATTACAATAGGCAACTTTCCGCACTAAAGCGTTCAGAAAAAAAACAAGACATTTTTTTCGACCCACCCTAGTAGACAGGTAGCCAGCTAGCCTGTTAGGTCAAAGCACTCAGGCTTCTGACTAATGTGATATAATAATCAATCAATAATCAAACACCCGGTTCCAACATAAGTCAGGTCGGGGGGTGACGTATCACCTATTTCTCGGGCTGTGGACTTTCAGTGTTTGCTAGCCAGGCTCAACACCTCCTCATCTACTTCTATGTCTTCTATGACAGGCATTTCTACCAGTTCTCTACATTTCTTTCTATCCTCCCAGAGTCTTTCTTCATTAATTCTTTCCCATGATTTCCCTCTTTCTTCAACGTTCCATTTTATTTGGTCCCTCCATCTATCTCTTGGGCGTCCAACCTTTCTTACTCCCCCCATGTGCGTTCAAATTCTCTTCTTGGTATTCTATCTTGTTTCATTCTTCGTACGTGCCCATACCATCGAAGTCTTTCTTTTCCTATTTTATTTCGTAAACTTTCCACTCCTAGTTTGTTTCTTATTGTTTTGCTCCGTACCTTGTCTATTTTTGTTAAGGCTACAGAACTTCTTTAAAATTTCATCTCTGCTGCTTGTAATCTGCTGTCATCCTTTCCTCCTATTGTCCATGTCACGGATGCATATGTTATTATTGGGAGGAAATACATTTTGTACAATAACATCTTGCACCTGGATGATATTTCTTCTTTCCATAATAGTTTACGTACACTTTGGTAAAATTTGTCTGCTAATATAATTCTCCTTGATATTTCAGCATCTAGTTTTGCGTCTTTTGTTAGTATACTTCCGAGGTATTTAATTTAAATGCTTCTGCAATGGCCAGCTCTTCTCCCCGTAGTATTATCTTCTTTTGATTTTGTTTACTTTTCTTCGTTACTATTAATGTTTCACTCTTTTCAATGCTTATTTTCATTTTAAAACTTCAGTGTTTCCTCATTCCATCTATCTACGCTCTTCTGGACTTATTCAATGGAATCTCCCCATCTCACTATATCATCTGCAAATATCATCGTTTTAGACGTTTCACTTCTGTGGGTTAAAACTTTACGCAGTATGTTATCCATAACAATGGTAAATAATGTAGGTGACATCACACTACCTTGCCGTAGCCTACTGTTTATTTCAAACCAAGTAGTTCTACCAAATGGTTTTTTGAACACAGCTCTTTGTTGTGACATATGTGCTTTGAATTCTTGTTATTAGACTCTGTTCTACTTCTGCAGCTTTTAAGCATTCCCAAGCTTTTGCTCTTGGGACATTGTCATATGCTTTTTCTAAATCCAAGAAAACCATGAACATTTCTTCTCCTTTTTCCCATTATTTGTCTGAGCGCAAATATGAGATCAATGGTTGAGCTGCCAGCTCTAAACCCTAATCAATAATAATAATAATAATAATAATAAAATAATAATAATAATAATAATAATAATAAGAATACATAATAATAATAATTTCAAATTTAAGTCATTTTGCCGCGTCGAATCTGCTTTTATTGCTTTTGACGTTTCAGCCCAACTGTGTGGGCAATCCTCAGAAAACAAGAAATAAAATTATAATAATAAATAAATAAATAATAATAAAAACTTACAAAAATATAAGCCAAGACAAGGCTTCACATAGAAAAACAAAATAACAACAACAAAACAAACAGTTACCATGATCAGGTCCCGCCTTCTATAAAATTGCATTACATTCTTATGAGGTCTTCTACACAACCGGAGCAACATCACATTTGAGAATTTCTGGTGCGTATCCTATCACTCCGTCGAACTCCACTTTCTTGGGGCTGATCCAGTTCCGGGACAGGGAGGACGAGAAGGCCTGTATTCGAAACCAGGAGTAAGATCTCGGGGATAATGCATTTATTTGCGATTTGGCCAGCGTTGGAGTTGTCTTGAATCAGTTTTACTATGGGCACCCACGACCCGCTTAGCTTAAACCCAACATCACCATTAAAATTGTTTGGTGTTTTAGCTATATTTCAATGGACTCTCTAACCAATCTTGATAGTAACCGAGGCTCCTTGCAAACTATTGTGGCACTATCAAACAGAATTTCATGTCTTGGATTATTAGAATTTTCACTCATGTCTTCGATTATTAGCATTTTCACAAGAATGTTTAGCAACCGCCGACTGTTCTTCTCGAGCATGCCTACAATGCGATTTATGTTCTTTCAATCTTGTTCCCACTGTCCTGCATGTTTGGCCTATATAAACCAATCCACACTTGCAAGGAATTTGGTAAACACCTCTCTCTTGCAGTGGAATTATATCCTTGACTGGCTTCATCAAATGAGCTACCTTCTTCCATGGAGTATAACTAGTTTTAATCTTTTTTGGCTAAAATGCGACCGATTCTGTCCGTCGTGTACATCACGTAAGGCAGGAAGGCTCATGTGATGTTACCCGTAAGCCTCATCTTCAACTATCTCACTGTTGTCAGGTCTCTGTGGTCTATTAAAAGCCCTGTTGATGGTTGCATTACTGTAGCCATTGTTCAATAATGCTTAATGCTTCTCCAAGCACCACCTTTTCTCTCACTAAACTTGCTTCGTCTGACAGTCTGTTAGCGCGTGATACCAGTGTGTTAATAACAGACTGTTTCTGTGGAGGGTGGTGATGGGATGTCTCATGCAGGTACAAGTTGGTATGAATTGGCCTACGATAAACTGCGTGGCCAGGTATATTTCCCCTCGTGACTAGAATATCCAGAAAAGCTAGTTGGCCATTCGTCTATACGTAATTCCATAGTGAACTGAATGCTTGGATGGATGCTATTCAAATGGACCAAAAATGCATGTAGTGTTTCCCTACCATGTGGCCGAACTGCATAGATGTCATCCATATATCGCAACCAAATCTTTGGCTTAAGTGTGGCCGAGTCAATTGCTTTGGACTCGAAATCATCCAGAAAAAGATTGGCTACTACTGGAGATAAAGGGCTGCCCATTGGAGTGCCTTCAGTTTGTTGATACACTTGTCCTTCAAAAACAAAGAACGTGGATTCGAGACAATGTTGAATTAAGTCTGAGATGTGTTTTGCCAATGGAATTATTTCCCGTACCACCTTCATTGCTTCTGGTACTGGAATATTAGTAAACAATGACACAATGTCAAAACTTACCATCAAGTCGAGGTCATCGAATGTTAGGTCTTTAAGACATGCAATAAAATGAACCGAGTTCTTGATTGATTGTCTCTGGCACAAGTGGCTGAATGTCCCGACCAGTTAATTGTGTTAATAATAACAATAATAAATAATACTAAAAATAATAACTGTACACAGCAGAAAGAAAACATCATAATACTTGGTGAATGGAATGTCATGTTATCTGTTTACTTGGTCGTTGCGCCCTATCGCCCGCGCTGTACTTGTGTTTCAAGGTGTAAAGCATTTTTCACATTGATATCAATCAACGCTCCGTGCATGAAGATCACATTTCCCTGTTTCTCTTCATTGACTGTGTGAACAATATTTTCTACGATTTCGAATCGTGCTTGCGACGAGAGAACTTGCAAGGGTGACTGAACTGCATCCTTGAATTCCCAGGAAATGGTAGGGGTCTCCACCAAGGTCAAGATCGGCTCAGCCTCATATATTGCACCATGGCTAGCGGGTAGGGGTGGCGTTATATATCCAAGAATAAGACACAGCAACTCAATTCATATAGGTAACACTTGCGCTACAGTAAAACAAGTGTTGTATTGACATTAATTATAATTAATATTTAATAACAATGATTTTGTAATTATTATCGCGTAAGAAAAACACAGCACTGCTGAGAGAGTGCAACATATTGTGAATAAGTAGTGACTGAGCTGGCTGGCGGACAGCCCAGAGAGAAAGATTCGAGTCGATCACATGCAGCGCGATTGGGAGGGGAGGGGTAACCGGTCTCATAGGCAGCTGCCGGCGTGCGGGGAGGGGAATAGTAATACAATAGTATAACAGCAAGAAGACAAAAGAAACGTGATCGCTGTCAATGACGTGTTGTCTGGCAGGAAATAGTGCTTTGTTTGTCGGTCGGTGTTTATGAAAGGTGAAAATGATATATTAGGGTAAATTTAACATTAAGAAACACAACATTTTGAACGATACAGAGAGGAAAACCATCAATTGAGGAACGATCGATGCGGGAATTTTTAACATTGTGTAAATGGAGTTTTTGCAAAAACTTTTCAAATAAAGCGATCATGGTGGGAAAACGGACGATGCGAGAACGATCCATAGGGGTTTTACTGTAAAAATGAATAACTCTCTTCTATTGTATTGAATCAATTATGGAAGGAATCACTTTCGATTCTTTATAATATTTAATCCACGGTCGTATCTTTATAAATACACACCTGTCCCACCATCTTGTACACTTTTTCGCCCTCCAAATAGTAAGCTTGCACTATGCAGTTAAGAGCTGCGTTGCGCACGGAATTGTCCCGATCAGAGATTTGTCTAGCGATCTCTCTCAGGGCGGCTGGCGCAGTAGGTTGGCAAACGGACATTCCAAAAGTCTCAATCAGCGAACCAAGCTGTTCAAGACATTCTAGAAAAAAATACAAGAGAAACTGACGCATGTTGTATTGGTTATAAAATAATAAAAAAAACACTCGCACAAGCGTTCTAGACCTACCTGTCCGTTGTCTGGCGTTCTTGGACTTAAGGCCATCCATAAGGTATGAAAATAGTTTACTTGCTGGATATACACGCTGCATCTGTTTAAAGAGAGATTTCACTCCATTCCGCACAGCATCCTTGGGGTCCCCGATCTAGCAGATGAGGAAAATACAGATTGTAAATTGATTGAACTAGAATCAAGACGGTTCCTATTATAAGCTATTGCTATGAATATATATACCAACACCACAGAGGCCCGTTCCAATACAGGCACATACCTCCGGGTCGAGTTTATTCTCAGTTTTAGGGTTGTCTGCAGATTCAGGTGCAATCTTTGACTCAGATCTCGGAACAAATTTCCCCTCTAAGCTTACGATTGCAATATCATGATCATCTTGCAGCCACATACCTCCAATTTTTATGATACACACATTGATCAAAATATGCTACTCACACACACAGTCACACACACACTTGTCACATATAAATAAGCAAAACTGAACTTACTTAGATAGAGGCATGTTAATACTGTTCACACGATGCACCATAAATCATTAGATAAAAGAAAGGCAAGTTATCTGAACTTGAACCTTCTCCAATCCAATTGAACTTGAAATTAAAAAGTTACTTGCAATGCAGTAACTAGGTCAAACTAGTTGAGCGTGTAGTTCCGGAACTGGGAAAGCAACACGCCACACATGCATAAAAATCAGATAGACTTGGAAGTATTAAACATAGTATGGAATTAGCCTATAACAGTTGGAGCGTTGATTCGGAATTTGGAAAGCAAACCAATCATGCATAAACAATATCAGAAGGACTTGGAAGTATTAAACATAGTATGGAATGTAGCCTATAACTAGTTGGAGCGTGTAGTTCGGACTGGAAGCAAAAACGCCACATCATGACAAACAATACAGACAGACTTGGAATGTTAAACAATAGCTAGGAATGTAGCCTATAACTAGTTGGAGCGTGTAGTTCGGAACTGGGAAAGCAAAACGCCACATCATGCATCAACAATATCAGATAGACTTGGAAGTATTAAACATAGTATGGAATGTAGCCTATAACTAGTTGGAGCGTGTAGTTCCGGAACTGGGAAAGCAACACGCCACATCATGCATAAACAATATCAGATAGACTTGGAAGTACAGTGTTCTCCCCAGGCCCGGACCGCCGGGCGGGCCGCCCGGCGATAATTCCCTGCTGCCGGCAATAAAAATTTTGAAAAAAAAAAATTAAAAAAAATTTTGCAAAAAATTTTTTGATTTTTTTTTAAATTTTTTTTTACTTAACGATTTGTGAATTTAATAAACTATCTGTCTACTGAACGTTAAAACGTCTCATCCCTAAACTGCAGCACAGATTGTAAACCAACATCGTGGAGGCTAATCTCGCTGATCACTATAGAACCCAACAAGGAATGCATTTGAACAAAACACATAAGTTGCAAAATGGCAATCATCGCTATGATCGTGAACATTAACTGCACACAAGGAGCACACACAAGTGAACAATTTTAGCAATTTTCCAAGTTTATTGATTGCTAGGACGAATTTTGAAGTAATAAAAATGAAGTCATCAAATATAACAATGTTTCAAGTTACTAGGAAAACGCTTAAGTCCCGCCGCGTTGTTGGATGAGCGTAATTGGTGCATTGAGCTGCATTGTGTTACGCGGATTTTCTGTTGTTCTGTTAAAAAATTATTACTTAGCCGAAGTTTTTTTTAAAATTAAATTAAATTAAATTAAAAATTAACTTAATTTTTTTTAATAATCGTAATTTTTACGTAATTTAAAAAAAAAGAAAAAAATCATAAAATTGCAATTTTCATAAGAAATAATTATTCGATTGCGCTCAAATTTTACACGAGTATATTAATTCATGAAATTAAGGTTCTATAAAAAAATCATTACAATAGGATAAAGCATGTAGGTGTTATATGTCAAAAAATTGTTTTAAAAAAGAAAAAAAACCGTAAAATTTCGATTTCCATGAGAAATAATTTTTCGATTACGCTTATATTTCACACAAATATCTTAATTCATAAAATTAAGGTTCTGTTAAAAAAATCATTACAATCAAATAAAGCATGCAAGTGTTATAAGTCGAAGATTTTTTTTAAAAATCGAAAAAAAAATCGTAAAATTGCGTTTTTTATAAGAAAAATTTTCCCGATTGCGCTAAAAAACGTGGCAGTTCTAAGTTCAGAGATTTCGAAGGCCTCCATAAAATTTCATCTTATCGGAGTATCGGTTTAGCCGGAATCGTGTTAACAAACACACAAAAATACAGAAAAAAAAAACATTCCGGATTTTTTTCTCCAGTGTAGTGAAATGGAATCTTCGCTTCGCTCGCTACGCTCATCCAACAAATCCTACAAATCTTAGATTATAACCACTTAGAAAGAATAACATCATCACCTTTATACGGGCCTATTGTACTCATTGTAGCAATAGGACTACAGTAATTCACAAAGCCTACATTACAAAGGAGAAAATATACTTAGACTATGATTTCAATCAAATTTGAAATGTTTATAGGCCAACTTCATACCACTAAACCAACAAAAGTAAGCGACTTTAAAAGGTCTTCGAAAACCTCTAAAACTCACCAAATCGAATCTAGGATCTCAAATTCCCCCGGACCCCTACTATTTTTGGCCCTACCCGCGAGTACCCGGCAATGTTTATGAAATACCCAGTGAACATTTTTTTCTGGGGAGAACACTGGAAGTATTAAACATAGTATGGAATGTAGCCTATAACTAGTTGGAGCGCGTAGTTCCGGAACTGGAAAGCAACACGCCACATCATGCATAAACAATATCAGATAGACTTGGAAGTATTAAACATAGTATGGAATGTAGCCTTTAACTAGTTGGAGCGTGTAGTTCCGGAACTGGGAAAGCAACACGCCACATCATGCATAAACAATATCAGATAGACTTGGAAGTATTGAACATAGTATGGAATGTAGCCTATAGCAAAATGAAGTGTACCTTGAGAATCAGGTAAGGTAGAAACGATGATGCCTCATCTCAAACATGTGGTAGTCTTCATCGATAAGCATTGCAAAAACTGTCTGCAAGTATTCCAAGCCTTTGAGTAACACGGAAGGGTTTGTGTCAAAGAAACGCAGTGTCATCCACTTTAGAATCAGATCCAGGTTTGCTACTGTAGCTGGCCCATTAATCGGCAAGTCCTACAACAAACAGACAGCATCTTATTGTTTATGAAAGAGTGTAGATTACATTGGCAAAAAGTAAAACCACGCCAATTGATGGATACATTTAAAACTCCAAACAAAACTCGGAGATTTATTCACAAGTCGATCAAAACTGCATGGAACTGTCAGAACAAGTAAATAAAATGGCCATGTTCGGATGGCGATCATATCGGACTAGACTCAGTCCAACTGTGTAACAGTAAGAGTAGGCCACTACGTTAAGTCTACTATTAAATTTTGCAGCTTGCAGCTTCCATCACACCTTGAAAGTAAGCTGTTTGATCCTACTAAAACTCTACCATTATTTACTGTGCCTATTAACTATTAAGTATTGAGTACATAAATAAAAATAATATGTACTATTTAGATTAGGTAATTAAACCATGTCTGACACTAGCCTATTTTACATCATTACATTTTTCAATTTAAATAAGTGCCATCTAAATCTTCTATTTTGCAGATAAGCATCATCTGTGAAGGCATGGTCAAGGTCTGACATTTATTTTACCCACCCCAAATCCCAAACATCCTGTTGTGACATGCTTCCAATATGTTCAGAACTGTTTTAAAATGGATAGAGAGATGTAAATAAGCAAACCCAAAAAAACAGGGAAGCAGGTACATAATATTATTAATAGAGACCGTGAAATTGCTATTTAGCATAAAAAAAAATTAGCACCTTTTTTCTCAAAAATTACCCATTAATTAGCATAAAAAAGTTCAAATATTAGCAAAAATTAGTTTTTATCTCAAATAAATTAAAAACAACAAAAACATTTAGATAACGCCAAGGTTTGATCAAGAAGAAGGCCTACGTATTCAAAACGCATATAAGCCGCGCTTTTTTCCAAATTTGAATCCCTCAAAAAACCGACTGCGGCTTATCTCCGCATATGATATCAAAGATCGATCGAAGGATCTGCTCGGCAAAGTAGACGATTTCCACAAAAATTATATGTTTATAGTTTATACTTTATATCTCGAGCTGTGAGTGGAATTTGAAGGAATTACGCTTTTTTTAAAATTATTTTTGGAAATCTAGAAAATTCACCGTAATTTGCTTGAAATGATATATTTCGCGCGTATTTCTCAAAATGGAGTTTTTCGCTTAAATTCGCAAGAAAAATGCGTTCATTACGTCTCACTTTGCTTTTATAGCATGCGAATTTCAGGGGGCTCTAATTATTAATAATAAGTAGATTTAAAAAGCTATTCCACTTCCCCTAGCCTTGTAACAGGTACATAACAAGGAACACCAACCTCATTGAGAGATTCGATCCCCTTGAGGGGTACTTGAAGTCTGCATGAAACATGTTTGCGATAAGTCCTTTGTTCACATTGGCAATTTGCATTTGTTCTCGTAGAAGCTAAACAAATTCGCCCTCAGGAGTGGTGAAGTTCCATTTTAAGATCTGTAACAAAGGCGGCAACAAGGCTGATCAAGATAAACTCTTCAAATCAGTGTTTACTAGGGTTGTGGAACTTACGAATTTCGAACTCGAACTTTAGAGAATTTCGGTTCGGGTTCGAAATTGAAAAATAGTGTTCGAGTTCGAAAATATCAAAGTTCGGGAAATTCAAACTTCCCGCTCGATATCGTAACTACGCGAGTCACCGCGATGCGCGCGCGCAGCGAGCTGTCGAGATCGAAGTGCAGTGCACCCAAACCCGATTTTTTAAACACATGAAATCCTATGAAAACTGAAAAGAACCATCATCACAGAAGGGCTAGGCCTGCGTTCAGAGGTCCGGGCCTAGGCTTATAACAACCTAGGCCTAGGCTACTACGTGTGTACTGTGACGGCAAAAAGTAGGCCTTGGCCCTGGGAGACTGCGTGCTTTCAAAAGTATTACGATAAAAAAACAAAGGAGATTTTGATGCGGGAATAGGCTTAGGGCTAGGCTACACGGCGTCGAAAACAATAATCCTTTTTGGTTTCGTTGCGTCTATATCACAATATTTCCGACCAACTATCGAGAGAAAGAATGCCCGGGGAATATTCCATTAATGAACTTTTTACGTATTTTAAAGTCGTAGTTGGCGTTACTTGGCATATTTTATGTATCTTCCTTCAATTTTCCATCTTTGCTTTGACGACGTAAGCTTGAAGGTCAAACTCGCCCAGGGCACGCGTGGCCCCGGGTCCGTCTGCCATCGCTAGAACTAGAGTCGATAAAAGCTAGGGAAACTTCTTTATCGGCTCTGCTGAAAACTAGTTCCATTCAAGGGCGCGGAATATTCCCAAAAGTGCTGAAATAGCATAGGAGATGCCTAGACCGCAAATATTATAATGAGAGTACGAATTTGGAGGCATACTCAAAGGAACACGGGCGAAAAGAAAAAGTCAAAGCAAACTTTAATTTTTTTTAGGTTCGGTTCGAGTTCGTTTCAGGTTCGAGTTCGGACTTTTTGCAAAATTAGAAGTTCGAAGGGCAACCTACTTGAAAGTTCGAGTTCGGTTCGAAAATGAAAAAAACCAAGTTCGCAAAAACCCTAGTGTTACTATTTGCGGATGAGACCCGGGGTAGGCCTGTGTGTACCCATTAAAAAAAGTGTAAACGTTAAACGGTTTCTCTAAAAACAATTAACGCATTTTAGTATTATGTTGTGTGTGACCCACCACCAGCTGTTCAAAAGTTTGCGGCCGGGGTCTATCAATCCCTTGCAGTTATGTGATTGCTGTGCACACTAGGCAATTCTTAGGCTGGACATTACTACTGTATTTAAGCGAGGGAAATGCCCAGGTATATTAAAATGTATTATCAACTCCAAAAAGGGAAGGGTGGCCATTATTTGAAGACATTTTTCAAAAGAATTCATATCCCCCCTTTAAAATTTGAGTGGACAAAAATAAGGGTGAGGCCATTATAGTCCCGGGTGTTAAGGATACATTTGGGCCCTACCTTGCATTTTTTGATACAAGCAAGGCACTTGGCCCCACGTGTTCTAGGGACCATACCATACTAATTTTGCCTTTGGGGCCACGGATATCCCCGGGG
>JAMZAV010009661.1:0-25802 GCA_024449915.1 Sweltsa coloradensis | reverse complement strand
AATCACGCTTCCAAAGGGGCCCCCGTTTTATTTTTGTTGTTGTTTACTTTTTAACTTTAACATTTAAAAAAAAATTAATTTAAATTGGACAAAAAAATCTGAATTTACAAAACACTAAGAGACATTTTAATCGTCTCTACTTGACAACAAAAAAAAAAACAGAGCTTTTGGGGGACGGTAACTAGCGCTAGAATGGTCAACAATAAAAACTTTTTGCGTGGACAGGCGGGGAACGGGAGCCACGAGCAACATCTAGGAGGCAGTGGCCTGAATTATCGTACAAAACACCATTCAGAAAGTCATTATCGTATAGAAGCCTAATCATCAAAACAAAACGATAATTACCCTACGTCTGGGGTGCTTCTGTACCGGAGAGAGATTGGTGTGGTGTGAATAAACACGAACAGCTGACGGTTTGGTCGCGTGCTGACTGGTGACGTCACGCCGGCCTAGCGTGCTGACGGCCTGGTCGTAGGGGGATGATACAGGACCGCAAGCCGGCGTCACAGTCCGCACGGGGGAGGTACAAAACCAAACCTTTTTGATCGAGAAGCTAGGAAGGCAATCACGACTCTCGCACGTCTATCTCAACCCACAATACATTTTATAAGGTATTATATTAAAAGTTCGTCGAGAGTTCTACTAGCCTATAAACTTTAATCGTTTAATTTGTAAATATATTGTTTGCTGAAAATAATTAACTTATTTATTTGTTTGACGTCCAGAATTTTTCAATGTCTAGTTAAAATGTATTTGCCATTTAGTCTTCTAGTCACAAGCACTAAAAATACCCAAAAAATAATTCCCATACTAAAAAAGAAAGTAAACTCCTTGCAAGTAATTATCGACCAATATCTATTCTACCTGCTGTTTCAAAAATATTGGAAAGAATTATTTTATAACAGATTGATAAGCTTTTTAGAAGAGCACAACATTCTAACAGAAAGAACAAAATGGATTCAGAAAGGGAAAATCTACTAGTGATACAATTAGAAGATTTCTATTAAAACGTAACTAGTGAAATGGATTAAAATATGGATACTCTGGGTATATTCTGTGATCTCACTAAAGCTTTTGACTGTGTTGATCACAATATACTCCTCACTAAATTAGAATATTATGGAGTAAAGTGGTTTATGCGCCAAAATTATTAAAATCATACCTAACAAACAGAGTACAATATGTAGAAATAACTATAGCAATGAAAATAATAAAATTTCACATACCATTTCGGACTCTGAGAAAATTATATGTGGTGTACCACAAGGGTCAATTCTTGGCCCTTTTTTTTCATTGTCTTTATCAATGATTTTAACTGAAAGTATAGTGATGCTGAACTTTTTGCTGACGATTTTCCACAGTCATAAAGGCTGATGAAAGCAAAGCTCTTCGGGATAAATCAGAAAAAGACTAAATGAATCAAATGGGTGGTTTTACAGCTAACAACTTATTTTAAACTCCAAAAAAACAAACTATATCCAATTCCACTCAATTCAGAAGATTAAATCTTTAAATAAAATACCATACCTAACTAATTTTTCAGATAATTCAAATATAACCCCAATTTTCATAAAATGTATTTCTAGGCTTAACAATAGACCAACATCTAACATGGCACGATCATATCAATACATTAATCCCAAAAACTTAATTCGTCTTGTTATGCTAAAAGGGACCATCAAGCAATAAGTAACATCCCCACAGCCAAAATATGCTACTATTCATTATTTGAGTCATATATAAGCTACGGAATTGAATTTTGGGGTATATCGACCCACATTCAAAAAGTTTTTATTATACAAAAAAAACCCATTAGAGCAATTTGTTCCCTTGATCCCACAGAACACTGTAAACCTTTTTTTATACGCCACAAAATCTTTACCATTTCATGTTTATACATTTTCAAATCAATATTAGTATTAAAAAAAATACACACCTACTCAGTAAATGCAATGTCCTGATCATGACACACGTAAAAAAATCACCTACAGCAAAACTCTATCACACAAAACTTGGAAAAGTAAACTCAGACTACTAACATAAATCTTTTTATAACCATTTTCCCAAGAATCCATTAAAAACATTTCAAGCTATGACCGTTTCAAACATCAACTAAAACAAATTTAATTCTAAAAGCCTACTATTATCTTATTGATTACTTAAATGATACACTCACAGAAATTCCTGTTTCACTTGATATTATTGATTAATATAATATAATGAAATGAACCTTATTTTATTACTTTTCAATAATTATTATTATTTTCAATGTATTACATATTATGACAATTTCTCATTTTATTAGTATTTGTAACATTTTTTTATTTAGCTAAAGGACACATACACTAAAAATTGTGTTGTTGTTACATAAAATGTACAATTTGTCCTAATAAAAAATTGAAATTGAAATTAAGTAATATTTACAATTTCTTCTGAACTGGTTGATGGTTTCCATAGTGATAACAAGTTATGAGGCAGTTAAATACTCTTGCAACTTTAACTGGACAGTGAAGAACCCTACCTTATTCAAGTATTTATAACGTGTATTATATTTACTTTATTCAACTCCCTATTTTTTAACATTTATTAATATTTTTAAAATTAAATTAAACATTGAAATTAAAAAAAAAAGGGTTGAGTATTATAGTTCAGTCCCACTCCCGCCCCAAGTCGAGCCAGTGCTCGATTCCCGGCCATCCCAAGCTAGCCAGTGCTCGAGTCCCAAATTAGGTCCTCATTTCAAATTCTTCTGAATGTTTCGCTTCTAGAATGTAATCAGTCGCGTGTCACTCAAAGCAACAAACACTGAACTCTGTATCTCTCTCATGCAGGCATACTCTGCTCCAGAGTCGAGTCAGGTCCCAAGAGGAAAACCCCCGTCATAAACTGCCGAGTTGTAGGTTCTATTAGACCTCGGGCGGTCCGTGCAGCATCGGGAAACGTACCCAGTACACACCACCTTTCCTTCTAACCACGTCACGTAAAATATCACGAAATATTGAATAATATAGCAGAGAAGTGTAAGTAAGGCAGTGTGGATTATTTAAAGTGCAAAAGACGGGAACCAAAATGTTCTTGTAGAAGTTTCACAAAAAAAATTGCAGGGCCCCTCTTTGATTTTTTTAATTTAAAAAAACTGATTGGATCTGGAAATCGCTGGAAATGAAACCATTGGTCGTTTAAATGCGATTCTTTTGTTGTTTTCAAAAATTTTTCCTCTATTTAAATCAAATACATCTACAACAGATCTACAAAGTCGAAATAAATTTTCGGGACATTTTGGAATTAATTGATTGATTGATTGGTATTGTTTAAGGGAATCCCTAGACCCCAAAAATGATTTCTAAAGAATGCAGTTGGCTATTCATACGATGAGTGGTGATAGGTTTGGAGAAGTATGAACAGAAGAGAGGAGGCACGTAGCCAACTCCTTTCGAAAAGTACCAAGGGGACCAACGGGTTTACGTCCCATCGAAAGGACGGTGTAACCTTTACAGTCTTATAAATTCTTCCACTAACCCGGACTTTTCTACTTCATACACAATTTTTGTGTTTTGATCTCTTCTAAAAATTCTACGAATTTCATTCAAAATTGGTGAAAAACTGTACTCTTGCAGTTTTACTAGAAACCAAATTTTTTTCCCCATTGGAATAATTATCAACCCAGAGCAAACATATTTTGTAGTCATTGAAGAAAGTTATGAAATAAATAGTCCAGACCTACGAAGGTATACCTCTCATTTCAATGCTCAGCAAGGCTAATGTCTGGCTAATGGCTGGCTTGTTTACCCATTATACGCAGATTAATCAACCGTTATGTCCACAGATGATTGCCTTCTGCGTAACCCCTCTAATGAAAAACTAATTAACAGGTAATAACCAGCCGGGCAAAATGTGGTCAATCCCTTTTCATTTCATCACGAGTTGGATCGGGCCGAACTGTGACGAAATAAATGCAAAAATATTTCTGATCGATACAAATTTAAGAATAAAAGCTTGCCCAAATTGACTCTTTCTCGGGGAATCAGCTGTGAAGTAACAGAATGGGTTTTTAGTACCCCCATCAGGGCTCGTCTAAGTAGTGGCCTAGGAGACGTAAGTAAAAAACAAAAACGCCATATGGTCTTATTTACGGGCGTAAGATTTAAATAAACTAGGAAAAAGCTAAAATCCCGCCGCGTTGATGGATGAGCGTTTTTTTTGTAAGTTTTTTTTTTTGCGTTTTGTGCGTTTGTTCGCACTTTCCCTTTTCAAGTGCTTTTGAATGCATTGTAGGGATTGTTGTCAAGTTTCTATTGTTACTTGTTAATTTGGGATTTTAAACTTCAAAAACTCATATTAAAACCTTTATTTCTGTGGATTCTGCCTAACTTTTTTAACTTTTTCTTTCAAAAGGTACTAAATCACCATAACCTTTAAAGTCCATGTGAATCTGAACGTTGTAGCCCCACCCTTTGGTCAGAATCGGCCCAAATGTGACGAAAATATCGTAATAAAAATTGAAAAATAATATTAAAACCTTTATTTTTTATAGATTCTAGCTAACTTTTTCAGTTTTTTCTTTCAAAAGGTACTACATCACTGTGAAATATGAACTTGTAGCCCCCCCCGTTTGGTCGGAATCGGCCCAAATGTGACGAAAATATCGCACTAAAATCGAAAAAAAACGTAAAGTACGATATTCATGAGAAATATTTCTTCGATTTTACCCAAAAACAATACACCTCTAAGTTCAGAGAAAACGAAGGTACCCCCAAATTTTCATCAAGATCGCATATGCTGTTTGCCGGGAGAGAGCGAACAAAAAGACAGAAAAAAATAAATAAATAATAAATAAATAAATAAATAAAACACCCAGCTAAATTTTTGGGGGGTCAGTGAAATTGAAGTCTTCGCTTCCGCCGCTACGCTCGCTACGCCATCCAATAAAAGTAATTGGATGAGCGAAGCGAAGACTTCAATTTCCCCGACCCCCCAAAAATTTAGCTCCGGTTTTTTTTTTTTGTTTGTTTGTTTGTTTGTTTTTCTGTCTGTTTTTTTCGCTCTCTACCGGGCAAACGGCATATGCATCTTGAGGGAAAATTTGACAGGACCTTCGAAATCTCTGAACTTAGACTTGCTACGTTTTTGGGTACAACGAAGAAATATTTCACATGAATATCGTATTTTACGATTTTTTTCGATTTTTAGTGCGATATTTTCGTGACATTTGGGCCGATTCTGACCAAACGGGTGGGGCTATAACGTTCATAAATTTTACATGGACATTAAGGTTATGGTGATGTAGTACCCTTTTTAAGAAAAAGTTGAAAAAGTTACCAGAATCCATAAAAAATAAAGCTTTTAATATAAGTTTTTTGATTTTTTTTGCGATATTTTTGTGCCATTTGGGCCAATTCTTACCAAACGGGTGGGCCTCAACGTTCATATATACATGGACATTAAAGGTTATGGGGATGTAGTACCTTTTGAAAAAAAAACGTTAAAAAGTTAAACCAGATCCATAGAAATAAAGCTTTTAAATATAAGTTTTTTACGGTAAATAATACCAATTGACAGGTAACAAAATAAATTTGACAACACTCACTTACAATGCGTAGGTAGCAAAAAAAAGCACTAGCAAAAGTAAAAAATATCCCACGCAAACTAAAAACTTTAAAAAGCTCATCCATTAACGCGGCGGGACTTTAGCGTTTTTTCTAGTAAGTAAATAATTCGCATTGGAGTCTACCCACTCATAACTGATTAAAATACTTTTATCTATTATTATATTTCCCCAACTATAGTACTTCTCGAACCTTTGATACTCTTGAGTATAGAAACAAGAGACCGGTACGCTAATATAAAACGATTATCTTGTTAAATTGCTACTTATTGTGAGTGTAATGTGGGGAAAATTTTTCGAAATTGTGTTGCTCTTTCCCGTCATTCGTAAGTCATAAGTATAGAACAGTTTGCTTACATTTGCAGTGTCTTTAACCCAAATTAAGATACAAATATGTCCATTTGCATTACAAAAATCAAGGCCAATTTTATGAAGGATAAAAATTATAATTACAAACATAATTTATATGAATGATTACTTTTGTATCTGACATGGTGACATCATAAAAACCTTAAAATCTACCTCGTGACAGTGGGCCTTTAGAGTCAGACAGTCTTCACTCTTCATTCTTATACCACGTGTATGTGTTTGGTGTTAAAAAAAGTTGTGCAACAACAGACATATACCCTAAAACCATGGGGAACCACTACTTTGCCTGTTTATCGTGCATAATACACTACTTAATTCTTCCTAGGCAGTCCCATATTATCATTATTATGATCTTGCTGTGGAGACGAATACAACGAACACATTCTCTTATGAGGTACGTACACTGCCAGCGTAGATATGATATGATATTATTGTTAGAAAGTATAACATATAGAGAGGTTGTGAAACTATGAACAACCTTCACGATTACATAAGAGTTAAATAGTCGCTCATCTGGAGTTGCCATGAGGTAAAAGTCAAGCATGTGGATAGCATGTGGATGGGAAGAGACGGAAATTATTGATAAAACCACGGGAAATAAAATTTTATTTTTTGGATATGCAATATGATTGTGTTTGATTACGTACTAAAAGACTAATTAGATGATGAATGAACAAACATGTTATGTTTTGTACGGGATTCGAACCTAGGACATTGTTTTCATATGGCTGGACATTTCGTACAAATAACGTAAACAAAAAAAAGCACTGGAACAAAACTAAGCTATTTGCTGAGTTATCTTAGCATAGTCATCACAAAAGGGTGAACTCTTTAAGAGCGTTCACCACCCCTTTTTAGGCAATTTTCTGTTTGCTCGGTGAATGACATCACAGTTGTTAGAAATTTTGAACATATCTCAAGAAAGTGGAAATAAAGGTTTCTATAGTAACACATTCCTAAAATTTGTTTTGAAATAATTTAAAAAAAATAAATTAGATTTCACGAATTTCAATTTTTTTAAAAAAGTCCAAAATTGACTATATTCGTGAATTTTTTCTGGCTGTCAAGTCAAAATTTTGAAAATCTATGACTGTTGGAACGTCCATGTATGCTTTATTGACAAGTTTGCAAAATTGTATATACGTAGGATGCTTTTTGGCCCGAGCAAACCGCTATTTACTAACTATCAAAGGGTGGTGAACCCTCTTAACATACATTATCGCACCGGTAGGCCCACATAGGGCAAAGTATATCTGTAAAAATAGGTGAATGTTTTTTTTAGATTACACAAAAAATACGCTAGAAAATTGGACACTAAATCACAAAAACTGGTTTAATTTATGTTTTCGTGTGAGGGGTGATATAAACTAAATCCTCACTACAACTAGAATTTAAATTTAAAATTTTGGATAAAAACATTTATTCTTTTCAGCAAAACACGCAATTTAGACGAAAATTTTTCACTCAAAACCAGTGTTTTCCTCGGTTTTATTTAACTATCTAAAAAAAGCTAGACTCCCTAAGGGCCTATAATAACCCTCAAAATTGGAAAACGCTAAATTCACGTTATTCGTATTTGATAAAACAGTACAATGTGTGGCCCTATACTGTGTAGGAAGCGAGCCCAGGGAATATGCGGCAGATAGCGTCTCCCTTATACATTATCTCCCCCACCCCACCCCCCCACCCCGCGCGGCAATCCACACGAACCGCCCGACAGCGCTTTCCTTTTTCCCCCTCACAGATTTTTTAATATGTTGCGAAATAAATTTCAGGTATGGTCGTATAAACAAGAACAAACACCCAAGGAAATATTAATAATAGAGGATCTTGTGGACCGTGGCTAAACACGGTGTATAGTGGTTTCGCGCGCGATATCTCGCGAGATCTCGGCCGCTAGAGTTTAGGAAAGTTTCCCCGTTGAGTAAACCAGAGTTCCAGTGCACTTGGTACAACTTGTAACGGCTTTGTGTGGCAGAGGATTGAACGCTTGATCGGGGGTATCTTGCGGGCACTGATACCCGGTAAAGGTTTATAGTTTTCCCGCCGATATCCGCGAATTCGGGCGCAGATTTTGGGAAAGTTTCTCCGTTGAGTAAACCAGATTCCCAGTGCACTTGGGGTAAAATTTTGTAAGCGTTTTGGGGTTGGCAGAGTGTTTGAACGTTTGATCGGCGGGTTTTTCCGACGTGCCCCACCCCTGGCTAACAGGGTTTATAGTGCCCGGCGATATCTCGCGAGATTGGGGCGTAGAGTTTGGGAAAAGTTTCTCCTTTGAAAAAACCAGATTTCCCAGTCCCGGGGTACAATTTTGTAAGCGCTTGGTGGCAGAGTGATTGAACGCTTGGATCGGGGGTATCGCGGCCTGCACTCCCCCTGGCAAACACGGTTTATAGTGTTTCGCGCGATATCTCGGAGATCTCGGGCGCTAGAGTTTGGGAAAGTTTCCCCGTTGAGAAAACCAGATTTCCGGCATTTGGTACAACTTTTAATGGCTTTTGTGGCAGAGTGTTAAAACGCTTGGATCGGGGGGGTATTTTGCCGGCACGGCACTCCCCCTGGCTAACACGGTTTAAGGTTTCGCGCGCGATATCTGCGAGATCTCGGGCGCGGAGTTTGGGAAAGTTTCCCGTTGAGAAAACCAGAGTTCCCAGGATTTGGTAAACTTTGTAAGCGTTTTGGGGTGCAGAGTGATTGAACCTTGGTCGGCGGGTATCTTCCCGGGCACGTGCCCACCCCTGGTAACAGGTTATAGTGTTTCGCGCGATATCCGCGAGATCTGGGGCGCAAATTTTTGGGAAATTTTCCCCGTAGTAAA
Organism: Sweltsa coloradensis; assembly: GCA_024449915.1. Taxonomy (NCBI): domain Eukaryota; kingdom Metazoa; phylum Arthropoda; class Insecta; order Plecoptera; family Chloroperlidae; genus Sweltsa; species Sweltsa coloradensis. The sequence continues at coordinate 17,010 of JAMZAV010009661.1, read as the reverse complement.
ACCAGAGTTCCTGACTTGGTAAACTTTGTAACCTTTTTTGGGGCGAGTGATTGAACGCTTGATGGGCGGGTATCTTCCCGGGCACGTGCACCACCCCGGCTAACCGGTTTTAGTTTTTTCGCGCGAATCTCGCGAGATCTCGGGCTAGAGTTTGGGAAAGTTTCCCCTTTGGAGAAAACCAGAGTTCAGTCCCTTTGGTACAACTTGTAACGTTTGTGTGGCAGAGTGATTAAACGTTTGTCGGCGGGTATTTTTGCCGGCACGTGCCTCCCCTGAAGAATTCCGCGGGTGGGGAGTCATGCACAGTAGGGTTTTTTTATCAGATTAAGTGTGTACATTTTTTGGGTGACATACAACACATATGATGCAAATTATCCGATCATTTTAATGGAATACATCGTAAAAAGTTTTATAGTAATATTAAAACTACAACTAGGGTCAAAGTTTTTTTTTAATTAATAAAAGGATATAAGAAATGTTGACAGAACACCCAAAATTTTTTTGCGGGTATTTTTATTTTTTTAATTAAAGTAGACGTAAAAAATGTTGAGCAGGGTTTTATTTTTTTAACGACAAAATGCTAAAAAAATAACTTTTATGAGGAGATACGAAAAAAAAAAGTTATGTCGGCTTTGGTGGCGCGTAGTTTGGGGTGGTGGAGGTGTACATCAAGGAGTTGTTAGAGCAGGGACTACTTGTGTTGGTGTTGCCCCCCAGCTATCAAGTAAGTGTGGGAGACTGGGAAAAACAAAAACCCAAAGTCCACCCCACCCTAGATCCCCAAACCCATCACCCACTGCTGGTCTGGTTTTTTTTTGGGGTATATTATACGGGGGGTACGACAGAGCTGGGCTTCAACAGTGCAAGTTTTGGCTTAGGGACGCGTCTTTCAAAAAGTTTAGAATCTAAATTTAAAAAAAAAAATGTGTATTCATTTTCATTGAAATAATATTCATGCAGACGCAGAGTATCGACAAGAGCTTTACAATATGCAACCCTTTTAACATTAAACTCAACTTTCCCAAAAATTTTAAAACCACTTTCGAAGTGATTATTTTTTTGGGGGGGGTTTTCTAGGGTTTGTGGGGGGGGGAGAGGATTAGACATCGTATAGAGAGGAAACAGGCAGCTAAAATTTTAAAATTTATCAGAAAAATTTTAGTGTCACAGTACATGAGGGGGGGGGGGGGGAGGGGGGAAATGGGGGAAAATATGAATTTTATGAAGAAAAATTATTTAAATTAGTAAAAATTAAATAAATTTTCTAGTTTTTAAAATTTATCGAAATGAAATAAAAACAAAAAAAGATGTTTAGACTTTTTTATGATTAAATTATCGAAAACTTAATTTATGTCAAGCCCGACAAAAAGGGTTTTTATTCAAAAGTAGCTAATGATTTGTGGCTTTTGAAAATGAAACGCGCCGACATAAAATCAAACAATTTTTCTTTAACTTTTCCCCCAACTTACATTTCCAAAATTTTTAATACGATTCAGAAATTAAAACGCCCTTTTCGCCCGGGGTTCAAACCCCGGGGTCCGACATTCCAGGGGTTTTAGCCAACTTGACCACCGAGCGGTAATTTTTTAACTTTGAATTGTTTTTGCATTCAGAGACTGAATGGTTTGAGAGGAACAATCGAGGGACCACCAAAAACCCAACATAAAAACGTCTAAAATTTCGTTCCTAGATGATTTGCAACAGTTTTGTACCTAAAAAAATTTACGCTCAAACGCCGGTTTTTTTTCCATCCCCATAATATCTCCATTATATCCCACTCCCCGGGATTCTGTCCAAGGATACTCCCCTAATACTCCCCCCCCTTTCTTCTCCCTTCTTTTCACCTGAGCCCCGAAATGTTTGATAACGAGCTAGGCCTTCTTTTCATTAAACTTTCTATTTCCCTCTTTGGGGGGCTCCTTACGAAATTTTTGGGTTGAAACAGCAGGCATAGTTGTTTAAAGAGGGAGGGAGATTAAGAGCTTTTCAGAAGCAAAGGGGGCCGTAAAGACCCAGGGGCTAAGGGCAAGGAAGAGTAGGGGTAATCACAAGGCCCTCTACGGTTTAGGGTCCCCGCTGTATAAGCACGCTCAGGGGACAAAGTGAAGTATTTCATGGTGGACAACAATTTAAAACAAATGCGTGTAGTAAAGGCACTTTAAAATTATTTAGGATACTTAAAAAACTATGTTATTTTCTTTATTAAATTAAGGGGTTTTTTTTAAAATTTAAATTTGGGACCAAGGGGTGCGTCAACCTTTAGGTCATAATGCCCCCCACTCTAGCGTAGGGGATGTGGGGAGAACACCACGTGTGGAAGCCAAATCAAGGGCAAGGGGGGGAAGGGGGGAAGTTACTCACTTCACCAAACTCGCCCTTTCCCTTAGAAAATGTACTTCAAAATGGTTTTTCGATTTACTATTGAAAGGAATAGTTTTTTAAAAATTTTTTTGCCAGCAATAGTATTTTTTTTAAGCAGTCAAGATGGAAAATTTTTTCAATTAACTATTCAAAATGAATATTTTTAATAGGGTTTTCTATTGCCTGCCCAAAAGTATTTTTGTTTTTAATATAGGGTTTGAATAGTTTTTTCATTTAACTATTGAGAGTGAAAGGGTTTTTGTTTTTACTATTGGGTTTGAAAAGTATTTTGCATTTACTTTTGGGCATAATATATATTTATTTTCACTATTGAAGCGCAGTTTTAAGCTTTTTATTGAATCAATGTTTTTTTTTTAAGCTGAATGACTTGCTTACTCCTTTGCTGGACTTGTCATTATAAAGACCCCCCCCCCCCCAAACCCCCCCAAAAAAAGGGGGGGGGGGGTGCTAGTGACCCCGGCAACGCAATACCACGGGGCTTTTTTTCCTTTTCGGGAAGGGGGGGGGGGGGGCCCTTTTCTAATGTTTAATTTTTATTATTTGAATAATGGTCTTAATTTTTCCCTTTGGACTGAAAAAATTGTTGTTTTTATTTATGGATTTAAAAGAATAAATATTTTTTATTTTATTGAACAATAAAACAATTATTAATTTTAATCATAAATTTTTTTCCAAAGTAATGTGTCTGTAAAACGTAATAATAAAGATATTTAAGAGTCTGCATAGAATGATTTTTTTGGAACTTTTTGAAGCAGTTTTTCAGATTGCTATCAGATTTTTCATGTGTTTTGGCACGTAATACAGTCTTCTATAGTGGCCAGTTATTTTTAAACAATTAAAAAAATTAAAACAATAAATAAAATTTTTTTTAGAATTTTTTTTTTTTTGTAAAAACATTAAAATTAAAAAAAATTTATTTGTGCATAATGCTCAACAATGTTCTGTAATCTTTTTTCTATGAAGAGTGACCATTTTCCTTTCTTTACAATGAGCATATGCAAAATTTAAAAATCGACTAAAATGGAAGCGGGGAAAAGTTTCCCCAAAAAAAATTTTAAAAATTTTATAGTTTTACTCTTAAGCATCAGTGTATAAATAATTAAACATATTTTTCAAAGATAAACTTATAAAGTTACTATGTTTTATTGTGCAGTCACAAGCTTTTTTTGTGGGCTTATTTTTTTTTATTATGCCTACCATGGAAAAAAAGAAAAAAAATAAAAAACCCCTTTGTCGAGCCCCGAACCCAACCTCTACGTGGCTGAGCAGAGCATTGCCCACTAACCAACCAGGGCCCTGCTAACAGTTTTTTTTTGTTTTTAGTAAAAACGATTTAAAAAAAAAAATTTCTTCGTTTTTGATTAAAATAACTAAAAAAAAAAGCGTAAATTGCGATTTACGAGAAAATTTTTTCGATTACGCTCAAGTTTCCCCCATATATAATTTAAAAAAAAAAGGTTCGTGAAAAAATAATTACAATGGATAAAACATTCGGTGTTATAAATCGAAGAAATTTTAAAAAATCGAAAAAAATCGTAAAATTGCATTATCTGAAAAAAATATTTTTTGATTCCGCTCAAATTTTACACGGGTATTCAATTCATAAATTAAGGTTCGTAAACAAATGATTTCAATCGAAAAGCGTCGGTGAAAAAAAAATTTCGATTCCCTAAAATTTTACACAAAATATTAATTTAAAAATTAAGGTTCTGTGAAAAAAAAAAAACATTACAACGGATAAAGCAATAGGGGAATAAATCAAAGAAAAAAAAAAAAACGGAAAAAACGTAAAACTGCAAATATCAGAAAAAAAATTTTTCGATTCCCCTCAAATTTCACACAAAAAATTTTTTTATAAAAAAAAGGTTTGTGAAAAAATCATTTCAAAGGATCAAGCTGCAGGGTTATAAATCAAAGAAATAAAAAAAAAACGAAAAAAAACGTCAAATGCGAAAAAACTGAAAAAAAAATTTTTTGTTCCACCAAATTTTACACGAAAAAATTAAATCATAAAATAAAGGTTCGTGAAAAAATCAAAACAATCGGATAAAGCATCAGGGGTTATAAGTCAGAGAAATATTTTTAAAAAACGAAAAAAAAACGTAAAACTGCGAATATCATGAAAAAAAATTTTTCGATTCCACTCAAAATTTTACACTAAAAAAATTAATTCATAAAATAAATGTTCTGTGAAAAAAAACATTCAATCGGAAAAGCGCAGGTGTTTAAATCAAGAAATAAAAAAATCGAAAAAAAATTTGTCAAAATGCGAATGTCGAAAACAATTTTTTGATTCACTCAAATTCCCCGAAAAAATTAAAAAAAAAAAAAAGGTTGTGAAAAATCTTATAATCGGGTTGCTGCAGGTGTTATAATCAGGAAATATTTTAAAATCGAAAAAATCTTAAAATTTCGGTTTTTTTTGAAAATAATTTTTTGTTGCGTCAAAAAAAGGGCAGTCGAGATTCGAAGGCCCATAGAAATTTCATCGCAATTGGAGTATTGGGTTTTGCCGGAATGTGCAAACAAAAAAATACAAAAAAAAAGGGAAAAAAAAGGGGGGGGGGAAACTGCTGGATTTTTTTTTCTAGTTAGTGAAAGGGAAATTTTGCTCGCTACCCCAAAAAAAGGTTTAAACTTGAGAGTTGAGAAAAAGATATTTTTATTGTTCATATACGCCCCAAATTAAATGTGAGGGGGATATTGTTATTTGTTTATTATTTTTCAAAAATTGCCCCATGGAAAATTACAATTTTTTTTGTTGAAAGTTGGGTACACGGCCGGCTCGCCGAAAAAACGAGCATGGTAATGGCGGGGAGGGAGTTTACGTGTTGTTCCTAATAATTTTTTAATTAAACTAGGCTACATGTGGTATTTATTTTCCTGTTATGGAAGTAGTGACTATTATTATGAGTGTTGGTGATCGCTTTTTGCGTTTATGGCAGCATATGAATATTTTTACCGCGATGTTAATTTGCCCCGCAGTGTTTGCGTGTTGTGACACGAGTCAAAAACCGAAAAGGCCCATATTTTCAGTTACGGGTTTTTACAAAATTTCATAAATTATGCGGGGTCATTAAAGGGAAGAGCTACTTTTAAAAGCCCAGTGACTAGTGAGGGGGTTTAAATAGGGGTAGGCCCTAGGGTAGGTAAACATATGGTTCTAGCCCTAGGCAGGGGATAGGCCCAGGGTAGGTCCCACGGATCCGGGAAAAAGCCCAGGGGTACGCAAGCTCTGCGAAATTTAAACACGAAAATTTAAAATTTTCTCTTCTAAGGGGAGGCCCAGGCCAAAGATCCTAGGGGTTAGTAGTAGTTGATTTATTTATTTAGCTTTCGCTAGTTCGTTACATGTTCAATATAAAATACAATAAAAATTACAAATACAAAATATTAAAAATAATATACATTTTGCGTTCACATAAATAGAAAAAAAGAGTCTATAATAATACAAAATTAAAAATTCCAAAATTTCAGTCACATTCCTTTTAATGGAAATCGATTTTAAAAAATTAAAACATTCAGTTTTATATATATTTAATTACTTTCTTTGATACCGTTTGGTAACTTTATAAAAATTTGATTCCAAATAAAAATTGTTTTTGGGTTTAAACAGTCTATTTTGTATTTTTAAAAATAAAATTTGATTGGCCTCCCTAGTTTGATGACTGAATTTCATTATTTTTTTAATGACTCATAAAAAGTTGTCTTTAAATTTCCCATCCAAAACATTGCGGATAAAAATTTACCTTCGGGGCCCAATTTTTGCTCACCGTCATCCTTCAGAACTCCAACTATCTCAACATGGTTCTTTTTTTAAACCCCTCAATAAAATTTCTCATTCCTTTATTTTCCAATATTTGTAATTTTTTCTTATGTATAAACCAGATTTCCAGATAAAAAAGTGCGTATTAAAAAATGGGGTCTGATATTGTTTTTTATATCAATTTTGCCATTGATTTAATGTTTGCTAATTTTGTACATAAAACCAATTTCTTGCTAATCTTTTTTTGTTTAATTGAACAAATCATGAAATTTAAAAAATTTGGGTCTATAAAACCCCCAATACTTTACATTACTTTGAAAATCTAGTTCGACCCTTCCCAGTACAATTTTACAATTTGGGATTAATGCGTAGGGGTTTATTGTTTTAACTAATAAATTTAAAATAAGAATACATTGATTTTTGGGTTACATTAAGCTTCAACTTATTCCTCTAAACCAAATCACAATAATATTTAAGATCCTTTATTATATCCCCCTTTTCTTTCAAATCTTTACCTGCATCCAAAATGGGGGTCATCTGCGAAAAGTTTACAAATGTTCTTAAAAGAATTTCGGCATGCTTTATGTAAACAATAAAAAACAGGGCCAAAAGAACGCCCCCGGGGGAACCCCAATGATTTTTTTAATTTTTTTTTTTTGCTTAGATTTTTTCCTATATTCTTGTTTGTTGATTCTTTTTTTCAAGAAACTCATTATCCATTCAATCACGTTCTTTTATTCCATTTTTTTTTTTTAGTTATAAATATTTTTCTATAAATAGTTTCAAGCCTTTTAAATCTACAAACAGCAACTATAATTTGTTTTCACTATCTAGAAACTTTTCCCATTTGAAATAAAATATTGCAATCTTTTTCATTTGACTTTTTCCCTTTCTAAATCCTGTTTGGGAATTTAAAAAAATAGGTTATTACTTTAAAAAAAATCTAAAGCTGTTGAACTAAAATTTTCTAATATTTTTCATAAACGGCACCCATTTTAAAAGGGTCAAAATCTTGTGGCTTTTTTGGGTTGCTATTTTTGGGAACAGGTAACTGTTGATATTTTCCAACTGGATGGGAATTGACCAGTTTTAGGTTTCATTTACAATTTCTAAAGCTGGGGCTCCACTGCAAAAATGTTTTCTTTAAAATTTTCGAGTGAACCATCAGTTGAACTTAATTTATTTTTTAAATAAAAATTATTTTTTTAAATTTCCCAAAAAGCCTATAAAATTAAAGGTTTTAAAAATTCCTCACGTGTGGTTTGTTGTACACCCAATCAACAGACATAAAATCATTTATTGGGTTTTGATTTGCAATTTTCTTTAATACGTCCACAAAAAAATTTTTAAAAATTTTCCTCGGCGAGCCCCCGGGTTTCCCCTTTTTTCAAACAAACCCCCTTAAATGTTTTTTTCTTTGTTATGGCCCCCCTTCACATTGAACAATTTTTTTAGGGTGATCCACATTAATTCTATCATTCAGACTTGAAACATTTTCATAGAACTTACATTTTGCCTTCGAATTCCTTGAAAAACATATTTCAACAACGATATGTTTGGTTGACTTCACTTTTTTGTAGTTTATTTTTTTTCCCATCTTTCACTTTTATTTTCCATAGCTCCTTTAGCCTGCATTTTTTCCAAAACCATGTTTTTTTGTTGATCTTTCCCCTCGTTTGAACTCTTACTTGTCTTGCTTAACCTCCCTTGATGGTATTGCAAGTACTTGCAGGTTTTGTCTCAGAATTTTTAAAATTTCCGGGCCATTCCACGCACAAAATATTCTTCAATTTTTCAAATCATTTTTTGATAACATATTTTTGGGCATTCACCAAGGCATTTTCTTTTTGATTTTTTCCTTGGGGGAGAAAAGTTATACCTAATTTAAAGGGTTTTTCGTGTTTAAAATTTTTAGTTTATCGTTTACTTTAATTTTTAAAATTTATTTAAATTTGTTATGACCAAACAATAAAAATTCTTGCTTTTGTTGAAATACGTGTGGGTTTCATTCACTACTGTTTAACACCTGCAGTTTGTATTTTTTCTTCAACTTTTGGAATAATTTCTTTATTCAGATCTTATTGAAATCCCCAAGGGCTATGGTTTTCCCTGTCTAACACGCCCATAAGCCTTCTTAAAAAAAATTTAGAAAGAAGCTTGGGAAGAATTAGGAGAAGGGTAAAAAACATAATGTAAAGGGGAACACTTTTGGACACAATTCTGATTCCGAAATCAACGTCTTGCCGGGGGAAATTTAACAATTTTGAAATTTTTAAGTTTTCCCTAAGTATATCGAACAACCTCCTTATTTACCTCAGATGAAATGCTTAGTGTTTAATCCCTTTATTTCAGTTTCCACTTTATATCTTATATGTAAGGGTTTTTCAGTAAGCAAATTATTAAAGGGTTAAATGCCCCTTTAAAATATATTCATGGGGGTTTTTTTTTGTGACTAACCCAAAAATATTAAGTCCCATATATTATCTTTAAAATTTTCTTTGATTTTTAACGAAAATGATTGCTACAGCTTTATTTGATTTTTTTTTTCTGCGCTTGTACAACTTTCTCAAACCACGAAATTATTATCATAAGCAGTATGATAGGGGTCTAGATTAAGTTTGTATCTCCATTACCCCTCTCGCAGTTGATGCAGTATTCTTCTTGATCACACCATTGTACGATGACTGTACGCGAAATTGCCACGCTACTTGGTTTTCCTACACCCCCGTTTATAATGCCCATATCCTTGGCACTTGTAGCAGCGTTAAAAGATGTAGTCTTTTATCTCGTAATATTCCATTCATTTTGACTCTCTCTCCTTGAAATAGTTTTCTCTTGTCCTGGAAAATTTCAAAAATCATTTTTTTATTTTTTGTTTACAATCTCTTGTGAAAAATTTTGATACCTGCTTTGCAGAACTTTGCGTCAAATTGATTTTGCCAAAAAGGAGTTAACCAATACTTTAGCTCTCATTTTCATCCATTTTTGCTAATAACCAAACCTTTGGGATTTTTCATTTTTGGTGATTGCCGTGTTTTCATCATCATTTTTTTTTCCCGTTTTTTTTAAAAAGCCAACTTCGTTTTTTTTGTACACTCTATCTTGACACACCCATTTTCATAGACTTAACCGTTTTTTTTCCCTAGTCCCATTTTTGACGGTTTTTTTATCTTTAATACTTTGTTTCGTTGATCAAAAAATTTGTTTTCCCTTTTGGCTTTATTTTTAAAAAGAGCCGAGTTGTACGCTTTCTGCATCTACAAAAGTGTCGGAGGAAGCAGACAGTACCGGCTGGATAACATTAGGCAAAGCCTTTGCTCATTAAATGCCTTTTCCAAATTGAAAGTTTGTGCGTTTCACAAATTTTTTTTCTCTAAAAAACCTTGATCAGTTTCTTCTTAAATCATGTCGTTTATCTTTCTTTTAAAGCAAAGTTTTCATAATTCAACCTCATGGCCCTATTTGTGGCAGTTTACAACCATTCATTTTACCCCCTGTAATCATGAATTTGTTCTCCAGATAATTTTTCACGTACAACTTTTTTGCTTTCTTTAGATTTTTTTTTTTCCCCAATAAACTAACCCTATATTGGTAAACCCCCCGAGATCTTTACACCCCTTCGTTTTTTTTTTCTTTAAACCCCCCTCCATATTTTTAAACCCATTTTTAGGAAATACTCCCAACTTCAGGGAGCCTAGATTGTGGAGTTTGTTAATCAAAGTACTTACAGGGAAAATTTCAGGATTTTGAAGCTTTCTAAAATCCATATGCATTTTATTAATTGCGACTGCAGAATTTTATTTCCCTTTTTTCACAATGGGGACAACCCCAAAATTTAAAAATTCGCCATGCTTCGGCCACGCATTTTTTCCAAGAGGGGCCAAAGATAGGCATGGCCTACCCCCAGCCCTACCCTAGTCGCCCTGGTAAAAAAAATTTTTTTAAATTTTAAAAAGGGACCCCTATTTTCTAGTCTGGCCTTCGTTTTGTGTGGCCAAAACCCTTTCATAGCTGGTCTAGAGGCCCTATATCTAGGGTTGGTTTACACCCCCTTAAAAAATTTTGGGCAATCTGGGCCCTTTCGCTTTGTGTAGGCCTCCCCTTTTCATAGCTGTGTCAGTAGGCCCTTAGCCAGACCCTATGGCTTTACACCCTGCTAAAAAAATCTTGGCAAGATTGTATTTTAAAGATTTGTATTTTCTTCCCAAAGATTTTGCAAGTTTTTTGTAAAATTTTGGGCAAGATTTTGTTAAATCTTGACAAGTTGGGGTTTGTTATTTATGCGGTAGGCCTTTTGATGAAATTTCTTTTTACACATTATGCCACCTTTCTTATTAATGTTACCCTGGCTTTTTAATCAGCCCTTAGGCCCCTACCTATGAACAAGAACATAAACAAGTAACTTTCAGCAGCCGGGAAAAACATACCTAGGCTAGTGCCCCCCTTAAACCTATACCGTATTGGATTTTTTTCCCGGCTTGTTAATTTAGGCCCGGAACATAAAGAAGTAGGGTAGGATTGCCTGCAGGTAGGGCAAACGCGGCCTACCAATAGTCAAGGCATAAGACTTTAAGTAAACTGTCATCTAGCCTCCCAAAAGTGGGCCTAGTGTTGTAAAACCTTTCACATAGTCTGAGGGCCTGAAAAAGACATGCATATCTGTAGCTATTTATGTCATGTAATCCCAGGTCTTTTTATCAACTGTCTTCTCTGTTTAATAAACGAAACAATCAGAAGCACAAAAATTGGTTTTTATGTGGCCTCCTAACGTTAGTATGAGGTTTAAAATACTAGCACCGGTGGCGATTTTTCAAGATCTTGTTTTTATCTTGTTTTTAGCCAAGATCATGCCAAAAATTTTTTTTCAGAATCTTTGCAAGAATGAACAAGATCTTTTTCAATGCAATACCTTTGGGAAGATCTTACAAAAAACAAATTCTTGTCAGGCAAAATCTTGCAAGATCTTTACAAGAAATTTTACCGGGGGGAGAAGGCCTAACCCGGGCCTTATTTAAACATTTGTTTTTTAAATAGGTAACTATTAGGCTTGGCCAATGGAAATTTACTAAAAAACTAGTAACTATCTCAACTGTGTTTAGGGCCTACTACCCGTCTTTTTTTATTCTTTGGTTACAAGGGAAAGGGGGCCTACATGTAAAAATGCCTTGGCCTACTCTTGACCCTTTAAATAATTAGGCTAGGCCCATAGTAGTCTTGAAAATCCCCTTACGTTCTGCAAAACCCCACCTGTCTAGATTTAATTAAATAAATTTGGCTAAGTTTTAGGGAAATTAAGAAATTTTACTGAAAAATGTGTAGCCCAGCCTTTGGGTTAGGTAGGGTATATCTAACAATTTAGGCCTAAAAAGCTTTTTAAAGGGCCAAAGGTCACCAAATATTAATTTTCATCAACATATTCATGGAAAAAGGGTACACGGTTTTTTTTAAACTAGGCCTATCTTTAGCACGAGTATAGCCAATATCAAATTTCCGTAGCCTACATTCAAATTGGCCTAGTAATGTGGACGGTCATGTAATTTTAAACTTTAAGGGGTAAGACCCAGGCCTACCTAGTAAACATTAAAATGATGCTTTTGTATGTCAGCTCTGTGACCCCTTTGGGGCCCACGTAGGCTACAGCTAACAAGCCTAGATTTTGGCCGGATAAATTTTTCAAATTTACTGTCTATGGGGTTCTAGGGTGGGGATATGACAAAAATTTTTTTTTTTAAATTTTAAATAACCCTATGGCTCTCCCTATTGACTTAAGTTGGGCATGAAAAAAAAGATTGTTAAAAGTTTAATTTTCTTAGAAAAAAAAACGGGAGGCCTAGGCCCACCCTGGCCTAATGTCAGGGGAACTAAAATATCTAGATTTGTTGCTCCTAAAAATAAAAACTTTTAGGCCAATGTTTTTGCAAAAAAATTAAAAAAAAACGTAGGCCTAGCCCAAAACCCAAACAGGCCTAAAAAAACTAAAAAATTTCAAGCATTACCGTAGCCCACGGTAGGCCAACTGATTTCCACGCCGGAACATGCTGAAACGCATTGTTGTAGCGTCTTACCATACCACGAAAAAGTTTATGTACTTTTAGGCCTAAAGGGGGGTAGGCCTCCGTGTTAACATTAAAATGTTGTTGGCTCTCATTTAAGTCAGCTGCTGTGATCCTAAGATTTAGGGGGTTTAACAAAAATACCACTTTCAATTTTTGCTTCAATTCGAGCAAAATTTTTTTGGTAGGCCTACCGAGGGCCCAAGCTGCCAAATATTTTTGGTCCCGGGTAAAAATTTTTTTAAGTTACTGTTACTAGGACTAGGCCCCATAAATTTAATTTTTAAAAATTTCAAAAAACAAACAAGACTTCAGTTTCCCCGCGTCTGAGGAAGGCCACGGATGTGGCAGAAATTAAAGCAAGGGGGTTTGTGTTGGTAATTTTTAAAACCGTATTGTTCAGCGAGTGGTTTTGTTTTTAAATTTTCCCGGTTAAAAAGTTCTGGGTATAATTTAAAAAATTTCCTTACAAAGCCTCCCTATTAGAAAAAGTCGGTAGTGTCAGAGGGAAATAGAAAACTGAGATTTTGTTGTAGACTAGGTTACCAAATCCATCCAACTCCATAAAACTAAAAACTTTAAGACAAATTTTAGATAGAAAAAATTTAAAAAGAAAAAATAACCTAGTTCTACAAAAATAGCCAAAAAAAAAACTAAATTTGCAGGCATAACCGGGGGCTACATGTAGTTTCCAGCGACCGGAACATGCTGAAAACCCTTGTTGTAGCGTAGGCCCACATACAATACTAACAAAAGTTCTGTAGGCCTAATTTTATGGTTAAAGGGGTAGGCCTACCATATTAACATTAAAAATGATTGCTTATATATCAACTGCTGGTCCCACAATTTGGAAATAAAAAAAAAAACAAAATTTTAAAATACGTCGAATCGTCATTCAAGCAAAAATTTAAACTGTTCATTAGGCCACAGCTGCCGTAGATTTTTTGGTCTGCACATTACTAAAGCCCAGCCCCCCAGTATTAAAATTTACTGCCTATGGCTTCTTTTTCTAGGGCTATACACAATTTTTTTTAAAAAGAAAATTTTTCTTTCAGCCTCCGGTTTTTGAAAAGTTGGGTTCGTAATGTCGGGGGAAATAGAAATCAAGGATTTTGTTTTGACTAGGTCTAGGCCTACCCACCCAAACATTAAACTTTTTCCAATGTTTATGCTAAAAAATTAAAACAAACTGTAGCATAATACAAATAACAAAAAAAAATGGGACGTAACATTTTTTCATAGGCCCAGGCTACATAATTTCCCTTTTTCCCTTTAGATTAAATTTAGCTTTTGCCCATAGTTTAGGTTTAGTTTGTAGGGCTAGGCCTAGGCCCCCCCTGATGTTAAATTAAACTATCTAAAGGGCAAAAGGGCCAAGCCTACAATTTTTTGAGGACCTGGCTATTTTTGGGAGTAAACTGTTTCCCAAAATTTAAATTCTGAAAAAAGATTTTTTTTTTGTTTACAGGTACTTTCCCAGGATGGTGCCCAAGAGAACTTAAGAAATCAATAAAAGCGTCCACGGGAAGTTTGTCGTCAATCCTGTGTCAAATTTGCCAAAAGTCATTTTTCTTTTTGTACATTTTCTATGAAATGGTCAAACAAAAAAAAAGCCAATAAAAATTTTCCTAATCAAATGATTTCAGGATCTTGTGTGCAATTTTTTAAATTCCTTAAATTGGGAATGGAATACTTTTAAGGCAATTTATTTTGAAATCTAAAAACAATATCGGGTAAAACCAAATTAAATTTTTGGGAATATTTTTTAAAACACGAATTAAAATAATTTTATTTTGTATGAATTTAAATAATTCAGGTTTCCTGCATACAGGAATAAATGTATAATTTTTGTGATGAGCAACCTACCCCTGATAAGTACCAACCGTTACCAAAATTGTTTAATTGACTTTTAAAATTGCAGTGCAAAAACCACTTTTAAAAAACTCCTTTAATCGATGTATTTAAAAGTTTAAAGAGGATAATAACCTACCTTTTCCCACAATTTTTTTAGGGAAACCACAAACCCTCTTATTCACCCTTTTGGGATTAGCAGATTTGTTTGTAGTAACCTGTTTTTATTTCCAGTAGTAATATCAAAATAAGTCAATAAATTCCACGGTAAAAACACAAAAGTTAAAAATTTTATTATAAAAGCAAAAAGGTTTACTTTTGACCAAAACAAAAGTTTACTTTTGACCAAACAATTTGTTTACTTTTGACCAAAACATAGTTTACTATTGACCAAATCAATAGTTAAATATTGAATAAATCAATAGTGAACTATTGAATAAAAAAACAATAGTGAACTTTGAAAATCAATAGTGAAATTTAAAAAATCAATAGTGAACTATGGATAAATCAAATAGTGAACTAAAGAATAAATCAATAGTGAACTATTTAATAAATCAATAGTGAACTATTTTCCCAAATCAAAAGTTTACTATTGAACGAACAAAAGTTTTTATTGAACGAACAATTGAACTATTTACCAAATAATAGTTTACTATTAGTTACTGCCATAGTTTTAAATATTTAAAAGTTATCAATAGTTTACTATTGGATGGTTTCAATAGTAAACTATTGGATTTTTTATCAATGTGAACGCAATAGTTTGTCTAATATTTGTCCAAATTAAATATTGGTTTAAATACTATTGATTTTCAAAAGTTTCTCAATAGTTATTTTTTTATAAGGGTATGTCATGGAAAAATTATACTTCATAGGGTATACTTTTTGGAGGTGGACTTTTTCCCTTTTTTTGCTTTTTTCGATTAGCGGCCATGCCCTGGCTACCCCCGGGGCCCAAAAGGGGGAAGTAAAAGGTAAAATAACAATATAAACCTAAATTTTGGGTTTTATAACTTTTAATTTGTTTTCATGGGGTTCACGTTTAATCCCGCCCCCCCCAGGGGGCCCCCATTTTCCCTGAAAAGGTTTCAAAATGTTTTTGAGGGTGTTCACTTCCTGTGGTCCTGTCCCGGCAGCCAGAGCTTTATATATACGGGTGAGTGGGGGTATAGACGGCACACACGTAGGCCTGGGGCATTGGATTTAGAGGGGGAGTAGGCTCGGCATGCAGGGTACGTCTCAACCGCCAGAGAAATTTAAATAGGCACGGTAAAGGGTTTGGCCACACGGGCGGATCTAGCCTCACTTATCGGGGGGGGGGGGGGGGGGGGGGGGGGGGGGAAAAAGTATACATCTAATTTAAAAAAAATACATTGGCCAATTTTTGGATCATGGGGGGGGATTTGGAGTGAAATGGTGATATTTTCGGTCAAAACTGTGGTGGCAGGATTTTATGCCGAAAGGGAAAACTTTTTACAAAAATTTCAACTTTGAAACCCAATAAAAAAACCCTTAAAAAAAATTTCAAAAAATTACACAAAAGGGAGAGGAAATATTTTGCCTCTCCCCCAACCCAATCAGACGAAAGGATATTTCACCGGGCTGGGATTCGAACCCCGGACCCCCGGTCTATAAGGAAAGTAAGTGGGCCCAAGTTTCAACTATACTAGGAAAAAATTAAATCCCCCCGCGTTGTTGGGTGACGTAATTTGGGCATTGACTTGGGCCCGTTATGCGGGTTTTTAGTTGTTTTTGTGAAAAATCATACTTTTGTTGGGAAAATTTTTTAAAAATTTATTAAATTAAAAGAAAAAATTAAATTTAAATTTTTAATTTTTTTTAATTAATCGTAATTTAAAAAGGAAAAAAATCGTAATTTTTTAATTTTTTTGAAAATATTTTTTCGATTTCGACAAAATTTTTTCACGAATTTATATTTATAAAAAAAAGGTTTTTGTGAAAAATCATTCCATAGGTAAAACTGTAGGTGTTAAAGTTAAAAAATTGTTTTAAAAAGAAAAAAATAAAATTTTGATTTTTATAAAAAACAGTTTTTCGATTGCGCTCAAATTTTCACGAATACCTAGATTCATTTTATTTAAAGGTTATGTGAAAAAATCATTAAAATCGGATAAAGCATGTAGGTGTTTAAGCTGAAAAATTTTTTTAAAATTCGAAAAAAAACGTAAGTTGCAATTCTAATGAGAAAATTTTTCCCATTGCGCTCAAAAAAATGCAGTTTTAAGTTTTTGAGATTTTTTTTAAGGGCCCCCATAAAATTTTTTGTATTGGGAGTATCGGTTTTCCGGGAAACTGTTACAAACACACAAAAATACTACAGAAAAAAAAGAAAAAAAGATAAAAAAATTCCGGACTTTTTTCTCCCCGTGTAGTGAAATGAAAACTTTGTTCGCTCGCTACGCTCATCCAAAAAAAAATAATAAATCTCTGGCGAGATGCCCGAAGAGCATAGGTAGGCCCCATAAATGTAGGCAGACCTACCCAACCTACCTTACCCGGGACGCATAAAAAAGAAATAATTTTTTTTAAAAATAAAAAACCCAAGAAAACCTAAAAAAGATGCAGATAAACCCAAAAATTTTTTAGTAGGGACTTTACGCTGTTGTGTTAAAATTTTTTAGAGTTTATAGACGAAAATAATGAAGTGGCTCCACCGGGATCGAAGTCGAACCGGGACCTTGCTTTGGGGCCCTGCTCTTTCCAACTGCATTGTATGAAGACACAATTCGGCTTTTTTAATTCTGTCTAAAGCCTGAATATATGGAAAAAATTGGGAAACCCAAATACAGAAACATCAAATTGAAGGGTTTTCTACGCCCGCATTCCTTGGTTTATCTGAACGAGGAGACCTTCTACACACGCACCACGCGCTTGTTGTCGTTTTCACGAAAACGTTCTAGTTTCCGTTTTAAATTTTGGGGTTTTTTTAAAAGGGGGGTT
>JAMZAV010009660.1:0-23748 GCA_024449915.1 Sweltsa coloradensis | reverse complement strand
GTTCTGTCCGTATACTTTTGTGACGTCTGCCCGGACCGAAAATATGGTACACATTTATGTAGGGAATTTTATGGTGAATATTTTCGCTGTAAGAATTATTTGTCTAACTCCAACCGTTATTTAGATTTACGAAAATAAACACTTTTGGGTAGAAACTATTTTTTGGCTTACATAGGAGGAAAACAACATTTTCTTATTCTTTTTCCACCCTCCAACAGAAGAAACAACCGAATAATTATTTCCCGTGCATAGCCCTGCACACACTAGAGTTAGACCCCCTCATTATCCTGGGGTGGGATCTATCCTGTACGGGTTTGTGACATCACATTTTCTAGGCAATGATAAACAATGGCTTGGTTTACTTTGAATTACATACGAAAGCTATAGAGAGGCTGCTTGCTACGCAGTATCTACTAGCCTTGGTAGGCAACAAAGGCCATTTTAACACGAGTACGATAGGAGGATATGAAGTATTCACCTATACACAAACAACAAAAATCGCCCTACGCAAAACATCAAAATATTGTATAACTCTTCAATACCTCTGCAATAATGTTTGTTCATCTTGAAACAATATGCCTACAACTGAAGTGTCAAAAGTGGCGATCTGGGTCTTGGTTATCTTTCGTCAGTCTACACCCAGTCTTCATACAGGAAGGACGTACGCGAGGCTCCTCCCGAAATAAGTAATATTAGCTTCCACTCTCGTCCTAGGTCAGCCATCTTGAATACAAAATTCAGAAATAAAATCTAAACTTAGCCGGCCGTTCGCCATCTTGAAATCATAATTCAAACATTCAAAAGGGAGTAGTGAGTTTCAGGGTGTGGCGTCGCCTAATGTGTTTCATCCTGCCCTATCAGACGAATTCATCGCTTCGAAAACCATTATTGCATCTAAAACCAGAAGTTAATGAATGTAAGAAGTGTGTTCGAATCCCGTATGGTACATGTATATTACAGTCACTGTCTAATTTCATCTCTGTAACGCACATTTTCGACTCGAATTGGGCAATGTCGAGCTGGTCCGCCTGGACTCTCCGTCAGGTTCGCATGATCGGGGTTTAGTTACAGGACTCTTTACATTGTGGTTACAGCGGCGAGACTACATCAACAACAATAACAACAACAACAAAAACAATACGCACAGCAGCATGCATGTTGTTTAAGTATGAATTTTATCAACGTCTACACAACTGTGACCAAACCTCGATCGATATGAGCTTTGGCGGAAAATGGTTTAACCATTGCACTAATGTAGCATTCCCATGCTTATTTAATTGAAATTCCTAACTTCGTCCAATCGTACACAATACTATTAATGATTGTGCTTGAGGTACTTTTTACATCGATGATTACACCAAGCGTAATTGAAAGTAACCGATAACGGACTTACTTCAACCATCGATAGACTATTGGGTTTAGAATGTGTAAACGATGAATTTGGAGCCATCGAGACACTGAATTAGTTGTATAAAGTTGTTTCGAGTTCACCGCCCGCAGGTGGTTCGTGGTAGTCTAATGTATCACTATTTCTTATTTCGAATACCGATCATTGATTAATTATTCCCTCGTCAATAATCATTGTGGCAAGAGTGTTGGTTATGTCCACCAATTGGCGATCAGTGCTGTGAATTAGCGGGTAGGTTCTAGACAAAAATGTATTTATTTTAAACGTCTTAGCCCTTTCAACCCCGAATTAAATTTCTCTTAGTTAGATATGCAAAAAAAAATGATTTTTAAGCAATTTTTGGGAAAATTTGGATTTTGAATAGAATCTTGATGTTTCGCTAAAAAAATTATTTAAAGTGCATTCCTAAAACTATTTTTTTCTGAATGCATATTTTAGATTTTGTGTATCTCAAACAACAGCAGTACTAGAAATTTATTACTTTTCCGGGACTAACCAAATTTTTTTCCGTTTTTAACCTTTTTAGCAGATGTGTATTTTCAATCAACTCTAAAAAAAGAGGCACTATTCGTCCCATTGGACTGGGGAAAAAAGTATTTTTTTATTTACCAAAACAAAATGGGGTCAAACTGAAAAACCTCAAATTTACCAGCAAAAAAAAATAGAAATTTCTGTTGCCATATGGCAACGCCTGGATAGAAATGGTTAATAGTTTCTCTCTGAAGTCGCATTTTTTGTCACGCTTACTCTAGCACAGAACGAAACTCGAGCGATGTAGCTATATAGTGGCGAAGAAATTCAAATTCACTGTCCTTGCAGTTATTGTCTATTCTCTACGTTGTAGCCTACGTGGCCGACAAAAGGGAATGTTCTTGACTTATTCAAAGAGGAAACCGCAACGTATGTAAGCGGATTTAAATACAAAGACTGTTCTTTAGACTTCATCCAATAAACAACAGAAAGCAAGCAACAAGTAAAATTATTACCAGTATAGTGTCGAGAGCCAGTTTCGTGGAGATCTTTTAACATAACTATTTGTAAAACATTTTAAATGATATGTTTTATCGAGAATATATATTTGTCTATTTTCTAACTTTATTCCAATGAATTCTTATAGTTTGTTGGCTGCACCGGCTAAACTCAAAAAATATATTTCTAGATATATTTCTATAATATCTAGTTACAAGTTCGATTTTAGAAAGTAATCGAAAAATTATTACGTCATGACCCGATTCAAATTTGTCAAACTTAATAATTTTCGAGTTAGGTCCCATCGGGAAAAAATCCCCCATAAGAAATAACATGTGGACGCTCTTTATGCCCCGTGACCTTGAAGGATTTTGATCCAAACAATATTGGACATACTGACGTACTCGACAACATTTTCTGTAAATCCGCTATATTAAAAAGGAAGAAAAGCTTTACTTTATGTATCACTATGATGTGCTCTGCAAGTCGTTAAAGGCGATGAAAGAGGAAAAGTCCATCCCGCAAACATCAGCTGGTATGCACGGGAGTATATTACTCCCCGGAACTAGAGGCGAGCTCTGGTGGTCATCGTCGTGGACCTCTCCCCTTTACTATTGACGACCTCCCGACGACGACGACGACAATGTCACCACGAACAATGATAAAGACGATGACGACCGCGATGTGAGAACACCCTTTTTCTCCCCCTATCCGTGGATGGTCTGACCATGGACTTATAATAGTAACTGGCGCCTTGTAAATCCATGGTCTGACCATCATGGAACTTTCCTCCCCATATGATGGCTCATTATGACCTTACAGTTAACACGCCCTTAAACTTAACAAATTTATTATATGACATGTATATGTGCGTGTGTGAAAACCCACGATTAAAACAGACCTTGACCTGATTCACTTGCAGTATTTTGTTGACATTGTCCTTCCACATAGATAACACGGAATGTGTATCATGACACTGGGAGTCAGGGGGCTGGGCTAGCTCCTCAGAAAAAAGGGAATTCTGTATATTCGGCACCTCCACCACGGTAAGTTGAACGATTGAACAAACTGGTGTAATGACTATAAGCTTCGCTAACTATGATGGATAATACTGTACTCGTTCTTGTTCATCTTCCTCTTCTTTACCTTCCTCTGTATTTATATTAATAGTTATGTGTATTGTTATAATCCCTCAATAAGACATGCATATTATCCAATTTTGAATTATAAAATTTCGTGTTGCTTAAAATACCTCAATATAAGTCGTGAAAAACGAAAAGAGGTGTTGGTTCAGCGCGTGCTTCTGAGTTTGTTGGAATAAAACGCGACACCCTGCTTAGAGACATGGTTCCCCGTATCCCTACGACTCCTACTCTCGCTAGAGGGTAAACAAAGACGACGCGCCACAACTCCAATCTGATTCACATCTCCTTGACAAAAGTATTGAGTTCCTCAAAGGAGCGTAGTATCTTGACTACGTCGTGTGAGGGGTCAGTGCTCGACGAGGCTGTATTGAAAAACATTGGGACGGTCTCTAGTTCTGCACAACGAGGACATGGCCAGAGTTTCAAACCCAATGTGTACCTAAAATATAAAGCAATGTTCACCGTTGTTATAGACTTTAAACGATGCACGGTGGAGGTGCCGGGTACATTTAATTTAATTTAATTTAAAAATGTATGTATCATTTAATATAATATATATCCGTATTTATTGTAAAACTCATAGCCCCGCACTCAAACCCCATGGTCAAAAACCAACAAGTATCATCCTTGTTGAACTTGTCTCGTAGGCCATGTCCGTTTTTAGTGGAAAATCACACACGCATAGACGGACGGATGAACGTACAGAAAGAATAGAACACACAACATAGAAGCAAAGCTTCGCTCCCTAATATTCACATTTATCTTAATAAATTTATTGGATGGCGAAGCGAAGACTTCAATTTCACTGACCCCCAAAAAATTTAGCTAGGGTGTTTTTTTGTTTTTTGTTGTTGTTTTTGTCTGTTTGTTCGCTCTCTACCGGGCAAACAGCATATCCGATCTTGATGAAAATTGAAGGGGACCTTCGAAATCTCTAAACTTAGAGGTGTATTGTTTTTGGGTACAATCGAAGAAATATTTCTCCTGCATATCGTACTTTTACGATTTTTTTCGATTTTTAGTGCGATATATTCGTGCCATTTGGGCCGATTCTGACCAAACGGGTGGGGCTACAACGTTCATATTTCACACGGACATTAAGGTTATGGTGATGTAGTACCTTTTGAAAGAAAAAATTGAAAAAGTTAGCCAGAATGCATAGAAATAAAGCTTTTAATATAATTAATTTTTTTGCGGTAAATAATAACAATTTTCAAGTAACAACAGAAACTTGACAACAATCACCTACAATACATAGGCAGAAAAACAAAGCACTTGCAAAAGTAAAGATATTCCACGCAAACTAAAAATTCTAAAAAAGCTCATCCATCAACGCGGCGGGACTTTAGCGTTTTCCTAGTTTATAGTAATATTTGATATCTTTATCTTTATTTATATTATATAAATATTACATGTGTAAATATCCAGTAAAAAAAAGCTTACCTTTACGGAATGTGAGGTTTACGCGTAAATATAGGTATGTAATTTCAGGAAAGGTTTGATCTTGAAATAAAATACACCCAATTTGAATTGTATTTATGTGTTTTTGTGTGTGGCTACATTCTTTTTGAGACGCTATTCAATGACCAAAGATTTCTGAGCGTCCACTTTGTCTTTAGATCTACTTTTACTACGAGAGATTGAGTGTTCTTTGCAAAGGAAAGAAGATGATTGACATTTATGTTCAGAGAAAGGTTTTTCTTTGTGTTTTCGGGTTGTCATGGTGGCCAGTCTGAACGTGCACTCGAAAGTGTACCCTTGCTATGTATTAACGCAAAGCGTGAACCTTGGAAAATGAAGACCTCAGAAGCGAAGGAGATGAAGTTATCGTTAAAGTTAGAGAACCTCTATGTAAAGGTACAGTCACGATCGGGAATGTACTTTAAAGAGGATATAAGCGAGGAGAGTTATGGAAAAGTTGAACGCAGGGAAGATGTCGTTTGAGAGGGTAAAGTTGAAGCACACTAGTAAACGCGAACCAATATGTGAACACGTAAATGGATGTAGACATACAAACAGTGTTGGCTCGAGAGTTATGCGCTCTACTCTGACTCGGGGAGTCCCGGGTTCAAATCCCGTCGAGACCGGCAATCCTGACTGAGGGTTTTTTCCGAGGTTTTCCTCAGTCGGTAATGCGAATGCAATGGATTGAGTCCTCTAAAACAGCCCTCGGACATCCCTTCACAATTGTCCTATCCGTAACATACTGAAGAGGGGCTTGAATTGCACCCTGGGCTGGGCAGGCATCTTACGAAAAATTATTAATTATGAATTATAGTATGGAATTTCGCATAACATGATGCACCCCTACCCCAAGAAAATATTGTATTATCCCCAACAATAATTGAAATCCCGTTGGTGACGATCAAAAGTGGCGTTGGACTAAGGTAAGTTTTTGTTGTGTAAATGCCCAATGAGCGATACTTGGGAATCTCTTAAATTTGTTCTGTCACAATTTTGGGTTTCATAAAAAAAATTGTTTTATAAAGATCTTACTTGTTCGATTATTTCGAATGTATGAATACAGGGATAGACCAATAATGCTCTTAGCCATCAACACGACTTTGAGAAGCGTTCGCGAAGCGGCCTAGTTGGATATAATCCTAAATCGCTTATAGATTGTCACATTAATCTTGAGCAGGAAATTGTTCTAAGTGTAGCTAGAATTGGGCCGTCCGAGTAGCACGTTCTTTGAGGGATATAGTATACTGCATGCCCCGCGGCCGCCCGTGGTTTAGTCTAACACTAATAGCCGACGTGATTACATGCTAGGCCGAGTAGCTTTATGACTTGCACTTGAGGCTTGAGAAGAGAATTGCTTTAGCTGACTCAATAGGCCGCATCATTTGGAGAATCATACAGTAGTGGAATGGGGATTACTGAAAAATAAATATATGTAACCCTCCATATACCTAAAAAAAAATCAAGGTATATGCTAAAAACGCTTTACAAATGAGGAAACCCCCCCTACATCAGCGTTTTTAAAGGGTCGGGATCGCGTCCCAAATTTGGGGACGTGAGGTTTTGCTTGGGACACCAAGAAAATTGGGTTTTAATGGAAGAGTAGTAGTCAATAAAATAATAAAAAAAATTGTTTTTACAAAATTAATAAGAAAATTTAAAAAAAGTGTGACTTCCTGCATTGTCGCGATAAGCATAACTCCTGTTGTGATTTTTTTTACTGTGATTTTTTGAATCGAAATGAGTCATTTTTTGAAGATATGTATGAAGGTGCAATTGGAAAATGAGCTCCTAATGAAAATCTCAGAACTGCAACCCCACCTTACTGGAGGCTCGTTGTGTGACTGTAATAAAATTTCCTTGTTTGCTTTGGTCCTATTGCCCCCCCCAATTACAAGGGTGGCGTAAAATCCTTTTGGGTTCGAGGTCTGGGTTTTTCAGTTGCTCAGTACCCCCCCGTACAGAGACCATTAACGCAATGAAAAGCTGTCTGTAGAGGAAATTTTTACGGGTTGGGAAAATTTTTTTGTAGGTGGGGTTTTTTTAGTGGAAACTTTTATTAAGCAGGCCATTGTGTCCCCCACCCTGAACGGTCCTGAGATTGGGGGGGGGGGGGGTTATCCCAAAAGGGGGTTTTGGGGCGCGGCGATTTGATTGATTCATTGGGATTTGGGGTGGAAAAGTTTAAAGACCGTGCCCTACATATAGTCCCACCACATAATACAATCTTTCATCACAACAAACATCACCAGTCACCACAAACAATTTTATAAAAGAACATACCGAAAACCTTTGCAAATTTCCATCACATTTTTAAGAATAAAAATTTTTTTGGGGGCTGTACCCTCTTTATCGGGTTTTGTGATAGCTTGTGATAGCTTGTGACAATTGTCAAACGACAGTGAAAATTTATAAAATATAACCATGGGGCTAACTTTAATCACTGGCATGCAAAAATGTCAAAACTCCGCGCTGAGCAGACTTATTCTATTTACAAAGTTTTACTGTCGATCACAATAATGCTTTGCAGATAGAAAATATGCCTGCAGAACTAGTACAAAACCCTCCAAATATAAACGCTAAGTTTTCTAAAGAAAAAACTAACCACTTTAAAAATAAAACTTACTCGGTTTAGGGCTAATCAAGACGAACTATTCCATGCTTCTGACGCGTCCCAGCCAGCACACCAGGGGGCGCGGACACGCACGCACAGCCGCGCTTAAGGGGGCTAGAACGACTTGAAAGCTCCTTGTGGAAATATTTAAATGCGGATGAATTCATGTACAAAAAAACAAATGATGTCCCCAAAGCACGGCCCCGGTTTTTGCATGAGATTTTCATTTCTATTTTTAAACGACTTAAAATCTTAAAAAAGGGGTTGGGGGGAAAATAAATGTTTTTTTGTGAAAATTTTTTTTAGAGACTTTTTTCCCAAATTTTATTTTTCAGCTTTATTCAATTTCATTCTATTTACTCCCCTTCCCAGCAGAAACGATACGTGTACAAAATATAAATGATGAAAAATGTTTATCGAAATTAATTATAGAGATATTCCCCAACGGTTCACCCCACAAGTGAAATTTAAATACCTTTAACTAAAATGCATTGTATAAAAATGTTTTTGTCAGATGCTTCGTGGGCGACTTTTCTGGGTGCAGCTTGTACAAAATTTCTTCACGTGCCTATATTAGCCTTCCAGCCCTCGCGCAGGTAAAAACCAATAATTATTATTTTTTATAAAAATACGTACTCAAAAAACACACACAATAATGTAAAATGGGAAAAATTAAACTTTAAAACGTACAAAAAATGAAATACGAAACGGTGTGTATGGGAAAAGTTTTATAAAAATTATCAGGTTTAAAAAAATTTTTTTATCTAGTTCAGTTTTCAATTGTAAATTCTGGGTAAAATTTTTTTTTTATATCAAATTTTTAAAAAATTTTGGTTTCATTCCCTTTCCCGTTGCGGGGCGAGCCCCAATTCACAAATTTTGATTCTAACTGATTTGGGAAAAAAATGACATCACTCCCAAAACTTTTTACTCGGAAGCTTCGCAAAACCTTTTTTAGGTGCGTTGTTTTGGGTGAGCGTAAAATTTTTTTTAAAAAGAAAAAGCGTAAAAATAGAGATTTGCATGAGAAAAAGTTTTTGATAACCTCAAATTTCACACGAGTATAAAATTCATAAAAATTAAAGGGTTTTGCAAAAAAAATCATACAATCGGTAAACATGAGGTGTTATTGGTCGAAGAAATTTTAAAAAACGAAAAAATCGCGATTATCACAAAAAATAACTCTTTTATTTCGCTCAAATTTCACACGAAAATATAAATTTATAAAATTAAGGGTTTTGAGAAAAAAACATTACAAACGGATGAAGCATGTAGGTGTTATAAACCCAAAAAATTTTTAAAAAATTAAAAAAAAATCGAAAAAAAGCGATTTTCATGAAAAAAAATTTTTTTGATTACGCTCAAATTTTACACGAATATATTAAATTTATAACATAAAGGTTCAGTGAAAAAATCATTTCAATCGGATGAAGCATGTATTGTTATAAGTCGAAAAAATTTTTGTAAAAGAAAAGAATCGTAAAAATTTCGATTTCATGAGAAAAAATTTTCCCTTGCGCCAAAAACGTGGCAGTTCTAAGTTCAGAGATTTTGAAAGGGCCCCCGAAAATTTCATAGCAATTGGGTAAACGGTTTGCCAAAACGTGTTAACGGACACCAAAAATACGAAAAAAAATAATAAAAAAAAATTTCCCGGTTTTTTCTTCAGTGTAGAAGAATGGAATCTTCGTACCTCATCCCAAAAAAATTCACCCCCGACCCAAAAATATCATGTTAAAAGGGAAACCCACTTTTATATTTCATCCTAAAACTTTTTCAGCACAGATTGAAAAATTTTTAATATTTTTGAGAGTTTAACCATATCGATTTGTTCTGGGGATTAAAAAAAATTAAAACATTGCAAGCAATCTGCTGTGTTTTTTTGCTGTCCCTAATCTGGGGAAAGTTTGTTTCGAAAGCTTTGCATTGATTATATTGTAGACCAAAGTGAGCTTTAAATTTTTTTGGCCCCCCCCCCCATGCGGTCATTGAAAGCTCGGGTTTAAAAAAGATAAAGCTTTTTCTCCAAAAAAACGTCCTACCCCGTCGAGCAACTAGTTTTTTTTACAGCAAAACAAATATTTTGTTATGCAAGGGAGGAAAAAGCATTACAAATGAAAATGTGTTTGATTTTAATTGTCTATAAGCTCCAAAAAAAGCAGTCGTGCAAATCGTGAAGAAAGCATGAAAAATTTGGTGAATTTACTAATATGATCACAAGGAATCCAAAAATCGATGGCCCCAAGTTGAGTTCCTGTAACTTTATTATTAATTGAATTAATAAAATTAATTGATTAATTAACCAACAAAAAATTTTAAAAGGAGACACACAGTCGGATTGGTATCAAATGAAAGCTTATTTTACGGAGAATGAGAAAAAAATCCGGAATGTTTTTTTTTTTTTTTGTCTGTATTTTTGTCTGTCTGTTAACACGATTCCGGCTAAACCGATACTCCGATTGCGATGAAATTTTATGGAGGTCTACTAAATCTCTGAACTAAGAACTGCCACGTTTTTGAGCGCAATCGAAAAATTATTTCTTATGAAAATCGCAATTTTACCATTTTTAAAACATTTCTTCGACTTTATCCGATTGTAATGATTTTTTCACAGAACCTTAATTAAGCGAGCGAAGCGAGCGTTTCCATTTGACTCTGCCGGAAAAATTAGTCACTGGTTCGTTTTTTTTTTTTTGTATGTCTTGCCATAACGTTCGAACGGAGGCTCGGATCGAGTTGAAATTTTGACCATCCGCAAGCTTCGTTTCTCGATTGAATGCCATTAGTTTTGTGGCAAAATCGTTCAAAAAGTTAAAAAGTTACATTAAAGTTAATCGAAAGTTTTTTTTTTCAAACCAAACGGCGACAAAATCTGAGGTGGCCAAATCATTTAGAATGTCCGTCTGGTCACGAATATGTTAATTTTATTTTGATCCGATAAGTAGTGTAGAATTGTAGATGGAAATTACATTATAACAAAAGTAACGTTGCCATGGCAACGAAAAGACGCGCGAAGTTTCTAATGCACTGCCACCTAGAAGTAATCAAAATACTTTCGAGTAAGCAGTCTATTATTTTTCAAGAAAGAGTTTAAATAGTTAACCCAAGGAGTCAGGTTCTCTAGATGGCGGTGGATTTTATCCACAAAGTAAAGGATTACACACGGGTTATATCCAAATACCTTGGCAATAATAAATAATTTGGATACATGGCCCTGTGGACAGCGAAACGTCGCAAATTTAAAAATATAAAAAAATGTGCAATGTGGGTCTAGCTATAGCACGTGCTCGCTATCAACGCGTCCAACTGAGCGTTTCCTAGTTTTATGAATTGATATATTTGTTTTGAAATTTGAGCGTAATCAAATAATTATTTCTTATGAAAATCGCAATTTTATGATTTTTTAATTTCTTCTGCTTATAACACCCTACATGCTTTATCCGATTATGATGTTTTTTTTCGCAGAACCTTAATTTTAAGAATTAATATATTCGTGTAAAATTTGTGCGTAATCGAATAATTATTTCTTATGAAAATTTCAATATTACGATTTTTTCCTTTTTTAAAATTACGATTAATTAAAAAAAAAAGTTAACTTAATTTAATTAATTTTAATTAATTTTAATTTAATTTATTTATTTAATTAAAAAAAAAATTCAACAAAGTTCTGATTTTTTCACAGAACAACAGAAAATCCGCAAAACACATGGCAGCTCAATTCACCAATTTCGCTCATCCAACCACGCGGAGAGACTTAAGCGTTTTCCTAGTGTATAATTATGTACACCTAAAAATTCTACCGATTGTCATACAATTTCAACCCCTTTACTAACATAGTGCCAATAAATCCAAATTTTTATGGCCCCAAACAAAATTCCTACAACTCCCAGATTAATGGATTAATGAAATTAATAATTAGATTAATATCAGTTAAATGTTTGACATTTACAAACCACAGTCAACTGATGTATCAAATAATAACAAAACAAGCATACTAAAAGAGAAAAGTGATGGTCCCAAGGTCGGGTTCTTGTCACTTTCCCATTAATTCAATTAATTCAATTAACGGCAATAAATCACAAAAAATTAAAAAAAATAATGTACAAAATAAACACAGCATAGTCGACTTGGGTATCAAATGAAAGCTTATTTCACGAGTAAATAATATGTGAAAAAAATATTTTTCATTAATGAATCAATCATCCAATTAATTAAATTTTAAATAAATTACACCACTTTTGACTTTTGTATAGTTATGTATTCCAAAAACTTTACCGATTGTCATATAATTTCACCACTTTAATAACATTATGCCAATTAATCCAAATTTTGATGGCCCCAAACGAAATTCCTGCAACTCCAGATTAATGGATTAATGAAAAATTGAGAATGAGCTAAATCCCCTTAAAATTGTCTTAACATTCAATTATGCGCAACGATTGACAATTGTAGTATTAAAAACGATATGATCACAATAAACCTAAATAATGATGGGTCCAAACTGAAATTCCACTCAATTATCATTAATTAAATTAATGGAAATTAATTATATTTATTTCAATCAAATGTGTAAATGATCACAACATAGTCGACTTGGGTACCAAATGAAAGCTTTTTTATGAATGATTAAAATATGAAAAAATACAATTAATTAATTATACATCTAATTAATTACAATCTAGTAAAATTTTACCACTTTGGTTATGTATAGGTACCAAAAACTCTACCAATGTCATAAAATCTTACCACTTTACTAACACGATGTCAATAAAATAAAATAAAATAATTTTAGCACCAAACGAAATTCTTGCAACTTACATTTTATTAAATTAATGAAATTAAGAATTAGCTAGTTCACGTGCCACAGTCAACTGGTGTATTAAATAATAGCCAATTATATGGTAATTAAGAACATTGACAGTATTTTATTAAGGCATATGTTTATTAATATGCTATCCGTTAATTACACTTTAATTTAATTATATTACTTGTTACATATGAATGATCAAGTCAACTTTTAACTTCCACACTATTTGGTCGGTTTACTCAATGAAACACACTAACGAAATACCTACGAAATTAACTTTAAACATGGACATTCGTTACGGTATTTAATTGGATTGAATTAAATATAATTGAATATGATTGAAATCGATTGAATTATAATATTGTATTGAATTGAATTACATTGAATTGGACTATTAAAAAAGTGTATAAGGACAAATACAGGGCAAACATAGGTTGAACAAATAAAATGTTCCACATTAATTATTGTAAAGGTCAATTCGTAGTCATAGAAATTAATTTGCGGATCGCAAATTTTAACTATTTAATAGTTCCATGCCCACGACAGTTAAGATTCAAATTGTTTTTTTTTGTTTTTTTTTACTTTTAAGACCCGTAACAATTAACATTGACCTTAACAATAATTAATGTGGAACATTTTATTTGTTCAAACCTATGTTTGCCCTGTATTTGTCCTTATACTCTTTTTTAAGAAGTCCAATTCAATGTTATTCAATTCAATCCAATCTAATTAAATTCATTTCAATCATATTCAATTATATTTAATTCAATCCAATTAAATACCGTAACGAATGTCCATGTCTAAAGTTATTTTCGTAGGTATTTCGTTCGTGTGTTTCATGAGTAAACCGACCAAATGTGTGGAAGTTTAAAAGTTGACTTGATCATCATATGTAACAAGTAATATAATTAAATTAAAGTGAAATTAACGAATAGCATATTAATAAACATATGCTTTAATAAAATACTGTCAATGTTCTTAATTTCCATACAATTGGCTATTATTTAATACACCAGTTGACTGTGGCAACGTGAACTAGCTAATTCTTAATTTCATTTAATTTAATAAAATGTAAGTTGCAAGAATTTCGTTTGGTGATATAATTATTTTATTTTATTTAATTGACATCGTGTTTGTAAAGTGGTAAGATTTATGACAATCGGTAGAGTTTTGGTACCTATACATAACCAAAGTGGTAAAATTTTACTAGATTGTAATTAATTACATGGTTAATTAATTAATTAAATATATTTTTTCACATTTTAATTTTTCATAAAAAAGCTTTCATTTGGTACCCAAGTCGATTATGTTGTGATCATTACACATTTGATTAAAATAAAATATATAATTAATTCCCATTAATTCAATTTATGATAATTGAGTAGAATTCAGTTTGGACCCATCATTTTTTAGGTTTATTGTGGTCATATTGTTTTTAATAGGTACTACAATTGTCAATCGTAGCGCATAATTGAATGATAAGACAATTTTAAGGGGATTTAGCTCTGTTTGAGTTTAGAAGGCATAATATTGTTATGCATTGTGAGGGCTGTGACCTCACATCATGTTTTTGTTATTAAATATGTTTTTTAGTAGTCACTAGCAACGATGGTGTTGAAATGGACGTGAAATGAGTGTACTATGTTTGAAAGTAAAGTAATTCAAATAAATAAAGAAATATACAGTCCACATTTAAGAAAGCCTACCAGTTTTAATCATTGGTCCAACCGCGCCAGATTTATCACGAGTTTGCTTTGCTTCGACAGTGTCAGCAACCAGCAGAAAACAGGTCAGACAAACTATTTATTACTTTAGCCTTTCAACATGGACACAAAACAAATCAAGCTTTGGGTCAAGCAAAGGGGAATTTATAAAGCTACCATTTCAAGGATTCAGACTTTTGTCAGTAGTCTCGACATATCGCTGGATGTCAATAAGATACGCATTAGACTTGAACAGTTACTGGAAACCTGGACAAGGTTTGATGAGGTCCAAACCAATCTAGAGTTGCACGATGAAAACATAGACCATGAAGGAGAGAGGATCACCGTTGAAACTCTGGTTCATGACCTAAGAGCAACTATGTCAGGCTTGTTAGAACCTAGACAACACTTAGTTGACCTAGACGCCTCAAATGATACAATTGGCGCATCTCGCAGGCCTAGTAAGACTAAGTTAAACCTACCGTCTATAAAGTTGCCTAGTTTTGACGGCTCTTATACAAAGTGGCTGACGTTTAGTGACAGCTTCAGAGCTATGGTTCACGACAACAACGATGTGGCCATTATAGAAAAGTACTACTATCTGATATCTGTTCTAACAGGACAAGCATTAGAATTGATTCAAAATTTACCTCTGACTGAGAATAACTACACTGTGGCTTGGAAATTATTGGAAAATCGGTATCAAAATAAAAGGCTGATAGCATCTCAACATCTTAAGGAGTTGATTGATATTAAATCAGTACAAAAAGAATCTGCAACTGAATTGTTACAATTTATCAACACAGTGTCTAGTAATCTAAATGCTCTTAAGGCCCTTAGTATTGAAACACCTTTGGAAGAAGTCATATTGTTACATCTATTCACCAGACGTTTAGATAGTAATACACGCAAAGAATGGGAACTCACTCTCAATGATCAAGCATTCCCATCACTTGATAGTTTCATCGCTTTTCTTGAACACAGGAGACAAGCT
Source organism: Sweltsa coloradensis (assembly GCA_024449915.1). Classification (NCBI taxonomy): domain Eukaryota; kingdom Metazoa; phylum Arthropoda; class Insecta; order Plecoptera; family Chloroperlidae; genus Sweltsa; species Sweltsa coloradensis. Next base: position 8,647 of record JAMZAV010009660.1, on the reverse strand, counting down.
CTAGAAAACGTTCAACCCTTCAGTAACAGTAATTCTACAGATCGTAAGTTCATTACTGCTGAAGTCAAGGGAAGATTCAATCCAAGCGATAGAAAGTCTAATGCATACATTTCTAGGCCTACAGACACAACTGTACCTAAATGTCAGTATTGCAATGAACCCTTTTTCGTTTTTAAAAAATGTAAATGAGTTTCAGAATTTAAAAGCCTACCCAAAACAATATTGTGTACAGAAAAAACCCGGTTTTTGCTTCAACGCCCTCGAAACTGGGCACGTTGTCAAGTCTTTGCCACTCAAAGGGTTCCCGGAAATTTTTTTTTTTTTTTGGTTAAAAAACATCATATTTCGGGTTCCCCAAAATACCAATTTTTAAAAATGGGGTTCTTCTAAACCACCCTTCAGAAAAAAAATTGCAAATCCTAAACCATTAGGTGGCAACAAAAAGAAAAATGGTCCGAGGGAAGTTCAAACCAGTTTTCCAAAAAACGCATGCTGTGCATTAAAGGGAAATTTACCCAAATCACATGTTCTATTTCCCCAACACAATAGTATTTCATAAAAGATTTAATGGCAAGTTTCCCAAGGGAGTGTAGGGGCTTTTTTAGGACAGGGGAAAGGGTCAATCTAACTTTTGACTAAAGTTTTTAGTAAAAACGATTGGGATTGAAGAAACATAAAAACCCCCCTTTTCCCAATTTTCGAGGTATAAATAACTTTCCCTCAAGAAATAAAAAGCTTTTTGGGTTTAAATGTAAACTGCAATCCAAAGAAAGGCCCAACTTCAATGCTAACTTGTCATGTTTGGGTTCGCAACGCAAAACCCGGGCCCAAGATGCCAGTTTATTTTTATTAAAAACTTTAAAACGGGTGGAATTACCTGACATCGTTTTAGCTGCCCCAAAACCTTCTTCCAGCCGGGAAAGGTTTGACCCTTTTGGGATAGGGGCAAAAACCTCTTTTTCCAGCTTCAAAAGGCCTGGAGAAAGCAAGATTAGGGGAATAATTACCCTTATTCTACAGGTTTACAAGTTGGGTTTGGGATACTGGCGGACGTTTCCAACAAGAAATGTGGGGGATGCCTCTACTGCATCCGGGGTTACCCCCCACATTTTTGCAAACAGATGAAAAGGGCTAGATCGGCAACTGCAACGTTTTTTTTGGGAACTTGAGGAAAGGGTTTCCCCTCAAAGCCAAGAACCGACGAAGAACAAAAAAAAGTTGGGGCCCACATTTCCAAAAAACTGTGACAAGGGGAAAAGTAAAGGGGGATTTTTTGTAAGGCTTCCATTCCAGGCAGATCGGAGACTCTTGGAAAAAACCCTGTTTGATCAGGCAAAATAACCCGATTTAAACCCTTTGGAAAGGGGGGGGGTGCACAAAAAAACCAGAACTACGATTGGAAAACAACAAATTTCTTTAAGAATAAAGAAAAGCTAGGCCATATGGGATACAAGTGCAGACAGATTCAGGTGGGACATTCTTTACAAGGGGATACATTTTGCCCTCATGCTGGGGTTTTTAAAGGGTTCCCGACCACCCCAGCCCCCGAGTTGTTTTTTTACGTTCAAGGGCCAAAAAAATACGAACCCGGGAAAAACCTTAAATGTAAAACCGGGTGGTGGGGTTTCCCACTTTCAAAAAAGGGCTTGTGGTCAAAAGTGGTACGGGGTTTTGAACCCCCATCAAATTGCATTTAAAATTTACAAAATTGGGTAAAATGTATCGTTTAAGTCAACGTAGATCCACGGGAAACTCGATATAAAGAATTCTTGGGGAATTTCCCAAAATTGCCCCGGGGCAATGATGCGTTTTAAAAAATTGCGGACCAGCATGAAATAGCTTGAGGGTGTTCAGTTATAATGTATACTATCTGCCTCATTTATGCCGTGTTTAAGGCTTCCAGCACCACAAAACCCAAGGGGCACGGGGTTTTTTTTTACCTTCAAGGGGCCCAAAAATACGAAAAGGTAAAAAACCCTTTTAAAAATACCTGATGGGGGTCCTACTATTCAAAAAGACTTTTGGTCAATCGTGGTTAAAAGGTTTTTGAACACATAAATTGCATTTACAGCTGACCTTGCTAAAAGGGATCGGGCAAAAATCAAAGTAAAAACCACGGGAAAAAAAAAATCGATATCCAAAAAATTCTTGGGAGAAAATCGGGCCCGAAGAATCTGTCAAATGTTACGAGTTTACAAACATCACCTACGGCACCGCTTCAGTCCCTTTCCCCTTGGGGGAACAAAGGGGTTTCCCTTTCAAAAACTTGCCGAAAAAAAGAAAACTAAACAAACTATCCTCCCGGGGGGGGGGGCTACCGAAATGCTAAGGGCGAGACTTTTTTCGTTGATATTTTCCCAGTGGCTGTGGGCCCAAAATCCAGGGGTGCTCCCTTTAAATTTTAAAAATGACATGACCCCCCTGCTATTAAATTTGTGGAGGATTCCCCCTCAGAAAATGGTGTTTTAAACTGTCCAGAGTTACTTGAAGCAATACCTACAGAGTACAGAGAACCCAGTTACCTCTTCAATTTGATCGCACAGACAGCGTTAAAACACTTGGTTTATTGTGGAATCCGAAGTCAGATAAGTTTCTCGTACAAAACAAAAGCTCTTCATATTCGCACGATCAAGTGTCTGCCACGAATGTTACAAACGGAAGATTTCATCAATCATTGCGTCGATATTTGATCCATTAGGTCTCGTCAGCCCAATAGTGATTTTACATAAGATATTTCTACAGAAGTTATGGCTTCATAAACTAGACTGGGATGATCGACTACCACAAGAGTTATTGATGGAATGGAACAAGCTTCACCAACAACTTCCTTTTGTCAAACAACATTGAAATTGACGATTAGTTTCTATGCAAAGCACCAATCATAGACATACAGATTCATGGTTTCTCAGATGCATCAGAACCAGTGTTGGGGAAGGAACTTTTAAAAAGAACGCGTTCTCGCGAACGCGTTCTTTTTTTGAGAACTTTTCAGTGAACTTACTCTTTTTTAAATGAATGAACTTGAACTTTTAAAAGTTCTTTTCGAGAACGAACTTTTCAGTTTTAGAAAGTTCATTTGAAAGTTCTTTTCGTGCGTCGAGCAGCCGTCGACTCGCCGCCGTCGACGCTAAAAACAATAACAAATCGTTGTTCCATCGTTGACCTACGTTGACGTAAGTTCAGCTGATTTTGACAAGGTCACGCACAAAAAAGATGCACGCCAACTAATTCGGAAACAAATCAATTTTAGAAGCCTAAAACGCGAAGTATCTGCTGTAATTTTACAAGCTGGTCGACGAGAATGTAATACAAATCATCAACACGATCAAAGACAGGTCATTTATCGTCCGACCGCCGTCAGCCGTGGAAAGATCGCGTTCTATGACACGCTTCCCCCACCCCCCGTCAAACCCTGCTACTAGACCATCAGCAGAACTCGAATTTTATAATTAATGCAACTTCTTTGACAAATATGAAGCCCATCTCCGTGCTTCGTGTGCGTAATAATATAGTTTCGAAATCTAATCTGAAAGTCGTATTGTTCTTATTATTATTATCATAAGTCAATTACAAACATTTTGTTACCGAAAACAACATCTGTGAATAGTTTTCCCGGGTGGTTAGCATTTTTTTTTTATCTTGCGACTGTCACAGCAGCTGGTTGGATGGTCAATGGTCAAGCGCTTTACATGTCAGCTTATCAGTTTAGCCATTAAGAAATAAAGTTTAGCACTGGTAGGCTATCAAGCAAGGTCTCAGCTCCAAGCTTCCAATGTTTATGTTGACACTTGACAGTAGATTACGCGTTAGACTGCAGTGGCATATGCAAGAATATATTTTCGATGGAACTATTAACATCATAAATAATAGTTGTTTAGCTCGCTCCTTACTTTGTTTGGGGGGGGGGGGGATTGCACTTGTGTAGGTGTAGACAGATTTGAATTTAACTAGCTTGTACCTATAGTAAACTGGGCAGTAATAATGAATTATTGTAGCCACTTGCAAAGGCTATGCTAATGCATTGAAACAAAAAATTATTTTGGTTATTAGATTGCCTATAGATTGCCTAGATAGGGCCTAGATAAATACAAAAACAACTTATAGATTTGAACCCGACTTGAAAAAGTGATAATTTCTTCATTTCTCGCCAACCTATAATAAAATAGTGATTTTTTTACAAAAGAACTTTTAAAAGAACTTAGTTCATATTTTAGACGAACTTGAACTTTTCAAAATTTTAGGTTTTAAAAGAACTTGCACTTTTTAAAAGTTCATTATTTGAGCTGTGAACTGAACTTTTAAAAAGTTCATTTAAAAAAAGAACTGCCCCAACACTGATCAGAACGAGCGTATGGATCGTGTTTATATCTCAGGTCAGTCAATGTTCAAAATGAAGTTAGTATTCATCTACTGTGCTCAAAATCAAGAGTAGCACCTGTAAAAAAGGTAACGCTGCCCCGTTTAGAACTTTGTGGCGCATTGTTACTAGCGCAACTGGTACAAAAAACACTACCAATCTTGAACCTTAAGATTGACAGCATACATCTTTGGACGGATTCAACCATTGTTCTATCATGGTTATCCTCGTCTTCAAATCGATGGGAAACATTTGTTGCGAACAGAGTATCCAAAATTCAAGAATACACTAATGTTAAGGATTGGAAACATGTAATTTCCAAACACAATCCAGCAGATCTTATTTCAAGAGGAACTGATCCTAAAACACTTAAACAACTTGATATATGGTGGCACGGACCTGACTGGCTACAGCAACCTACTCTATCGTGGCCCTCATCCGTCCCATCATTGAACAGTGACAATTCCATATCCGAAAAACGTAGAATTGTCAACACCATGTTAGTTACTAATACTGTAACAACCGAGATTATTTCCAAATACTCGTCACTCTCGAACTGACACGCGTAGTTGCGTATTGTTTGCGATTCAACTTCAATTGTAAGAATTCGATGTCAAGAAAGTCAGGTGTGCTATCTGCTGAGGAGCTGCAATCTGCTCTCAAAATTTGCATTAAATGTGTGCAAAAAGATGTTTTACCTTCGTGAAATTCAAGAGCTTCAAGATTTTCAATGATTAAAACTGGTAGGCTTTTTTAAATGTGGACTGTATATTTATTTATTTATTTGAATTACTTTACTTTCAAACATAGTACACTCATTTCACATTCATTTCAACTCGTTTGTTGCTAGTGACTACTAAAAAACATCTAATAACAAAAAACATGATGTGAGGTCACAGCCCTCACAATGCATAACAATATTATGCCTTCTAAACTCAAACATACTCCCCCCGTTGATTGGAGATCAAAATACAAAGAAGTATTACATAAGACATTGAGTAGGGAGAGGAATTAAATGACGAATTGGTCTCTTCATCACGTTGCGACCTAATCGTATGTTGACAACTCGAACTAGCCCATCACTCCCTGGGCAGATGCTTTCTACGACCCCCAGTTTCCATTGGAGAGGAGGCAGACGATCATCTCGAACAAGGCCACACCATTCCCGGTTGTAGGTTGTTTTGGAAGTAGACCATTTCTGCCGTTGCTGGAGTCCGTTGAGGTAGTCCCTTGACCACATTTTCCACAACTGCTGGGCATATGTTGGACTCGTTGCCAAACGTGATAACTGGTTGATTGTCGACGTGTTAAGCAAGTCTGGCTCGGTAGGCTTTTTTAAATGTGGACTGTATATTTCTTTATTTATTTGAATTACTTTACTTTTAAACATAGCACACTCATTTTAACACCATTTCAACTCGTTCGTTGCTAGTGACTACTAAAAAACATTTCTAATAACAAACACATGATGTGAGGTCACAGCCCTCACAATGCATAATAATATTATGTTTTAAACAAAAACGGCAAAAGTTTTTTGTTTTTAAAAAATCAGGAATTTACCAAAATTTCCAAAGTTATTACTTGGGAAAAATTGGACGGTAAATTTTAAGGGCCCTACTTATTTTTTGTTTTGAATTACGCACAAACAAAAAATTTAGCTAATTTTCTTGTATTTTTTTTTTTTTATTTTTTGGGAATAGACAAGATTGGGGTTTTACAGGTTAAAATTATTGATCCTAACACAGGAATTGAAAGTTTGTTTAGGAAGGGTTTTGAGGGTAGAGTCACGCTTTTTTTTAGTCCCCGGTGTCTGCACAGGCGAGGTTACGATTTTCGCCCGGAAAAAACGTGGGATTTCTTTGTTTTTTTTTCCTAAACTGGTTTTTTCAGTTAGGGGTTTCCTGGTATGTGGTCCCCACCAGAGTGATGCTTTTGCTCGCCCTTGACTGGTTAACTCCCAGGTGCCCTATAGTATTTCCTCAGAGTCTTGATACATAGTTTTGGGGACAACCAATCTATTCGGTTTATAGAGTGTCCCCGCTGTGTAAAGAAGGTTACCCCCGCCTTTTTTAGTACGGAAAAATTTCTGGTAAACCTGTTTTTTTTTGGCCGTAGCTTGGGGTGTATTGTGAATTTTTTTTTTATTACAATTCGGAATGAAGGGCACCCCACCCAACACATCTCCTGCGGCAAGGGCCAGTTTCTTTCTTCTTTGCCGGCTTCTTAATTTTATCTCCCAAAGGTTTTCCAAGTGCTAGTTGCAATGGGCAAGGAAATGCAAAGGAAAATTTTAAACTAAAAAGCCAATGGTCTAAGGTCCAAAGTAAAAGAAATAAAAATGATCAAAATATGAAACAAAATAAATAAAGATAAAGAATGTAAAAAAGGGTTTTTAAATTTTCTTTTTGTTTGTATGTGATCACGAAATGACAATGACAATATTTTTTATTTAATTTAATACCCTTATTACGTAGAAAAATAATAATACCCAAAACGTCCTTTCAAGAAATGGGGATAAGGGGGGGGGATCACATCAACATCTTTGGCCCTCGGCTTTCAAAGTCGGTTAGCGTAAAATATTACAATAAACCAGGAGTATTTTTACTATTAAAAGTAATCAATCACCCTAAAAGGGGACTGGAACCGTTATTCATAAAGGTTCTGGTTTCGGTTCCCCTTTTTTATTTTTTTAAAACAAAATTTTTTGGTCCCGTTATTAATTTAAATAGGGAAACGCCCAAAAACGTTGTTGACGAGTGGTAAGCCCTTTTTGTTAATACCCCCGGGAAAATTATTTTTTCCTACCTTCGGCCTCCTAGCCTACATAGGCTAGGTGGCGATTATGACCTTTCAGTTGACGCGCCCTTACACCAATTTAACTTTAAAACCCAATTATTATACGAATATGATTTTCAAACTTACCTAAATAGCAAAGTTGCCGGGGTTTTTGCTGTAAATGACTCGCTCACCGTCTAACAATACTTTGGCGTTTTTAGTCTGATTTGGGCCCAAGGGGCCTTATAGCCGAAATTTGGGGGACGTGGGTTCAATCCCCTGGTCGAAAAAGATTTTGTAATTTTGGATGATTTTAAAAATTTATTTTAAACATGTTTTTAAATGATATAAGCAGTGTAGTCCATCATCTATGAAAATACTAGGGGAAAACCCCATAGCCAGTACGAAAGACGTGAAAATATTGCAAGGGTTTCTAATCTACGAGCGGAATTTGGGGGGTACCTGAGTAACATTCATAGACCCTTTCATGAGCCGGGATTTCACAGCAGGAAATACAAACAAAGAAATTTTTTCAATTTTCGTAAAAAAATTTTTATAATGGCAGTCTTTTTTAAGTTTTTATTTTTGTAGGTTTAAACGAAAATGGATTTTGCTTTTTTGTTGCAGTTTTCCCCGTTTCCGGTCCGGGGTGTTTTTTTAAAATTTTAGCTCAATCTATTTTGGCCGTTCGGCCGTATGGGATCGGGCAGACAAAAATTTTAAATACATTTTAAATACAGACAATGCTCCTAGTAAGGTGTTCAAGACGGATCCCAAAAAAACGGAAGAAATGGTAGGGAAAGGTTTTTCTTGTCAAAAAGTTCATAAGGCAAAGAAAAGCGATACAGAAGGGGAACCACGAAAAAAAGGCCCTTTCGATTCAAAATAGCGGCCAGAAACAAAGGGGCCCATTATTTACCTTTTTTTGAGTATAAAAAAAACGGTTAATGATGTTGGAACGGCCACTTGGAAAAAAAAAATTTTTCGTTAGATGTTTAAAAAGGTTTTAGTCGGAGAGCCATGAAAAGTTTAAACCCTTTCGATTTAAAATGGGCCCCCATTTTTTAAAAATATGTATTTTTTTTCTTTTTTTTGAAATTTTAAATAAATACAAAAATGATAAAAAGGTGCCCCTTTCATAGGCTCTTTTAAGATTATATAAAAAGTTTAAGAGGGGGAGCCAAGAAAACACTTTACAAAAATTTAAAATGGCGGCCCTGAATATAGGTGTATAATTTTCTTTAATTTTTAAGTAAAAAAACGGCGTTTTTTGCCCGAGGGGGAAGGAGGATACGGTGTCGCATCCCCAAAGAAAAGGAAACCTCTAATGCCTTTTTTCCCCAAAACCAGTGTGGAAAATTTTGTTTTTTCCCCAAAAAAAACCCTGCCCCCCCCTATTTTGGGGGACGATTTTACTTGTTTCCCTTTTCCCTTTTTCCCAAGCCCCCAACCACAAATACCCCCCCAGCCCCCCAGCCAAAAGGGGTTTTTTAAGAAGAATTTACCAGGGTAAAA
>JAMZAV010009659.1:0-18497 GCA_024449915.1 Sweltsa coloradensis | reverse complement strand
TAATTTTTTTTATTTAAATTAAATTTAATTTCAAAAATATCTTCAACTTAGTAATGATTTTTTCACAGAACAACAGAAAACTCGCATAACACATGGCAGCTCAATGCACCAATTACGCTCATCCAACAACGCGGCGGGAGCGTTTTCATAGTAAATCAGAGAAAGATCCATCTACGAGATAAAGAGACGGGGACGAGCTAGCTGAGCTCGCCCGTCAGACAATCATATAATATTGTATTGTAACTTTGAACCGGCCTGTACAATTATTCATTGTTACTTTTGTCAGGGTTAATTATAGTAATTAAACGTGTTTTATATGACATTGCAATAACAGCTTGTGTATTCTGTGACCCTGGTACCTTAAGAACGTGATAAGCTAATGTCGGGGCAAAAACCATTGCAAGACTCTACCTTCCATCATATTAATGCAAGTCTAATTTATTTTTTAAATATGCAGCACTTAAAGAATCAAGCTAGAAACCTTGATTTTTTTCTCGAAGTACCCAAGTGTTAATTTTCACCTAGAGGTATATACATTTTTCGTTGTGTTTTATTATCTTTCTCGGCCAATATTATTGGATGAGCGAAGCGAAGACTTCAATTTCACTGACCCCCCCACCCCCCAAGAAATTCAGCTCGGGTGTTGTTTTTTTTTGTGTGTGTCTGTTTGTTCGCACTCTACCGGGCAAACGTAATATGCGATCGTGATTAAAATTGGAGGGGACCTTCGAAATCTCTGAACTTAGACCTGCCACGTTTTTGGGTACAATCGAAGAAATATTTCTCATGAATATTGTACTTTTACGACTTTTTTCGATTTTTAGCGCGATATTTTCGTGACATTTGGGCCGATTCTGACCAAACGGGTGGGGCTACAACATTCATATTTTACATGGATATTAAGGTAATGGTGATGTATTGCTTTTTGAAAGAAAAAGTTGAAAAAGTTAGACAGAATCCATAGAATAAAGTTTTTAATATGAGTTTTCTTTAGGTTTATTGGTTGAGCGGAGCGAAGACTTCAATTTCACTGACACCCAAAAAATTTAGCTCGTTGATTTTTTTTGTTTTGTTTGCTTGTTTATTTGTTTGTTTGTTTTGTTTTGTTTTTTGTTATTTTTCTGTCTGTTTGTTCGCACGATTTCGGGCAAACGGCATATGCGATCTTGATGAAAATTGGAGAGGACCTTTATTTTCTCTGAACTTAGTCTTGTCACGTTTTTGGGTACAATCGAAGAAATATTTCTCATGAATATCGTACTTTACGATTTTTTCTGATTTTTAGTGCGATATTTTCGTGACATTTGGGCCGATTCTGACCAAACGGGTGGGGCTACAACGTTCATATTTCACATGGACATTAAGGTTATGGTGATGTAGTACATTTTGAAAGAAAAATTTGCCAGAATCCATAGAAATAAAGGTATTAATATGAGTTTTTTTAGGTTTATAATAACAATTAACAATTAACAATAGAAACTTGACAACAATCACCTACAATGCATCCTAGTCCTAGCAAAAAAAAAAAAGTCCTAGCAACGAAGCACATAATAAATTTCAGAGTTGTTCTGAATCGGCCTTGTTGATTCTGGCGTTGATTCGCGGGTGTTCGCACTGTCCATACCACTGATTGCTTTATTTCCTATTAAAAATATCGATCTTTGGTTGGTTATCGCTCACTCGTCGATTGCGTCGGGGCCTGCAGGGTTGGCTTGGTCGCTTTGATTTAAAGTCCCCCACTGAATAATCAGTTATATAACTGAGTGGGTAGACTCTAAATAAAATTTATTTATTTATTTATTTTTTTAATTCAAAAAGCACTTGCAAAGGAAAAGTGGTCCTACGCAAACTTAACACTTACAAAAAAGCTCATCCATTAACGCGGCGGGACTTAAGCGTTTTCCTAGTAATAACAAGTAACAAGTAACAATAGAAACTTGACAACAATCACCTGCAATGCATTTAAAAAGCACTTGCAAAGGAAAAGTGAACCTACGCAAACTAAAAACTTACAAAAAAGCTCATCCATCAACGCGACTAAAAAAAGCGTTCGCGAAGCGGCCTAGTAATTTACACATTCACTCGTCGATTGCGTCGGGCCTACAGGGTTGGCTTGGTCGCTTTGGTTTACTGTCCCTCACTGAAAATCAGTTATACTAGAAAAACGCTAAAGTCCCGCACCGTTGAAGGATGAGCTTTTTTGTAAGTTTTTAGTTTGCGTGGGACCACTTTTCCTTTGCAAGTGCTTTGTGAATGCATTATTGTAGGTGATTGTTGTCAAGTTTCTATTGTTACTTTTTAATTGTTATTATAAACCTCAAAAAACTCATATTAAAACCTTTATTCTATGGATTCTGGCAAACTTTTTCAACTTTTTCTTTCAAAAAGCAATACATAATCATAACCTTAATGTACATGTAAAATATGAACGTTGTAGCTCCACCCGTTTGTTCAAAATCGCTTCAGAATCATCTTCAGAATCGCGCTTCGCTCATCCAATGACTGAGTGGGTAGACTAAATACGAGTTTATTTCATTTGTAAATAAAAAAGGATATAAACTAAAACTATAAAGTGTAACGATTTATAAGTACAGTGTTGGGTAAGTTCCCGCCAAAATGAAATGTTGAAAGTACTATATTTTTCATATAATTTTAGAAGTTAAATTCACTCTCAAAGTGCTGCAAGTCAAGTCAAAGCTTTCCTAAGAGTTAAGGTTTTAAGGATTATTAGTACTTGGCTTTCAAATAATGAATTAAAAGTTACAGTTTCTTTAACTATTAGTGAAATTTTGATTTCATTATATATTAAACGTTCCTGTTTAAGAATATATTTGCGGATGAATTATGGTATATGATTTAGGACGCTACTAACTTTATTAAAAGTTCCCCGAACAATTCTTATATACCGTAATGTTTACCGTCTTGTTATATATCTGGAGTTTCTTTATTTTCCCTAAAAAATCTCTAAAACTCACCAAATCAAATCCAGAAACTCAAAAAAAAATCCGGGGCAAGCCTCCAGACCCCAATTTGTATTTGCATATAGTAACGTTGAAGAGAGAAAAAAAAATTCTTTACCAGACAAATTAACAGCCTGGAAAAATATGGTTTTCAATCTAAAAAAAAACAGGGAATTTGGTAACCGGAAATAAGTAGACACCCTGTGTGTGTGTGTGTGTGTGTGTGTGTGTGTGTGTGTGTATGGGGCAACTCGGCAACAGAATAGGTACTAACATTCAGTAGTTGATTTTTCCTAAGACATAATAATATTTTTTCGTGGAAAACCTGCCCAGTGTGTAATGTATGCCCTTCTTCAAGGTAGATATTTTGGACAATTGTCAAGGGATGTCAGACTCGGACGGCTGTTTAAGAGGAGTCAATCCCTTGCATTCTCATTAACGACTGAGGAAAACCTCGGAGTAAACCTTCATTCAGGATTTCCGGTCTCAACGGGATTTGAACCCGGGACCTCTCGATCAGCCAGAGTAGCGCGCTTTACGCTCGAGCCAACACGGTTATTATCTGTTGTTGCAACTTCATTTGACCTTAATGTTTTAGATTGCTTTGTCAATTGCTATCTATATTTCATTGTTACAGCGTTTCTCTCATGCGCACCAGTTTATTTTTTATTGGAATAACAAACAAGACGAATAAGCTCAAGCCAAATTTCTTAAGGCCCCCACCCACGCTCAGTTTTGCATGTACAAACACAAAATATTAATACACAAACAAAAAAGTGTGGTTATGTTTTGAGAGGATATTTTGGCATGCGCAAACCTCAAAGCACAGCAGCAACAACAACAACAACAACAATTTGGCTGTGCAATCCTGGCATGACATTCAAAACTGAGTGTGGGTGGATGGGGCTAAAAATAGCCACCAAATCAAGGGAACTCCATGCACATAAAATCTGAAACAATACTTGAACTATAATTTTCATCCAAAGAGTGAAAACTTTAGATTTCTACATTTCAAATAAAAACGTATCGATCGCTAATGAGAATAAGAATACAATTAGAGTGAAAATAACGCACGGACCATGCCAGTACCGGCAACGTTTCTATTTATGGGGAATCTAATACTGCGTGACAAGAGTATTCTAAAATCAGGCGCGTAGGATCGTTTTTTAAAGTTGGAGGGGGGGGGGGGGGGGGGGGGTCAAATCCATTAGCAGATTTTGTGGTTGTAAGCTAGGGTCTGGGGCGAATTTTTTTTTCACCATACTAACAGTTATTTCGTCAAGTTTTAATTGCACTCTTGACTCGGACACTGTAAACGATGGTTTACAGCAACTATCTGCGATCTAAAAACTAAAAAAATTAACGTAAAGTGGTCCATTTTAGTAAATTTCACCCTTATTTTTTATGTAATGACGTAGCATACAGGCAAACATATTCGTTTTACCAAGATGCCTGTCGAATCGTATAATGTATACCCCCCCCCTTCCCCTGGGCCAAACTTTGGGGGGCATTGCCCCTCCTGCCACCCCCTCGGTTCCCACGACACCCTCTAATATTTGTGTTTTGTAGTCTACAAATTCGTGGACTTCTGCAAATGTGTGTCGGGCACCTTCCCCCCTTGAAAATGTCTATGAAAAGACAAAAAACAGAACGAGCCCATATTGATTGACACGTTTATAGTAGCACTAGTACCACTTATCCACAATAGTCACGAGTCGCTACTGGTTTAGATCCGTCCTAACATAAGATTTTACCAAGGCCTTCTGGAAACTTGACCAGGCCTCACATTAGAGTTGACGTGACGTCATGCAGTTGCGGCAACGAATAGTGGAACTCCGTAGATATAAAGGAAAGGTCACTCACCATTCGTGACGTCAGAGTGGCCTTGGTATTGCAGCCGGTATCTTATCTAGCCATCAGCCTCCTCTACAGATAGACACATTACTCAATCCGAGCGAAGACACAATATCAGCTCTAGTATTGGGTCAGAGCAAGTAATAGAAGGCCTTGATCCAGTGGCGTCGGAAGTGCAAGTGCATTCTGGTAGGGCGGGGCGCAATAAGAAATTTCTACAACTACCCTTGAAACGATTGTTTCGGGAAAGTATGTATCCTGGCACAATGGTGGCCTGGGGGGGGGGGATTCCCACAGCTAGTGCGATCCACAATTTTATTTTTATTTTTAACATTGCTATTGGTGGCATCTTACTAGATTTTAGCGTGCTTTCGTCGATATTTTAAAATTGTGAAGATCCACATTACTAGTTTACAAGATCTTGCCACTTCAAAATTCAACGATGCTCTTGTTTGATATTGAGGGGGGAAACTATGGTCTTGACCCCCTTTGATTTCGCAGGAGGAGGAGAGTAAGCGCCCAATCTGCCCCCGGTTCCTGCGCAACAATATAGGAATCTCTTTTCATGTGACTTGTACTGGACCCTATCGTCGTACTTTTTAGCGTTTGTAGAAAGATGTAAACCAGGTAAATATCCCCTGAGCTGAGATGAAGGCTCGCGTGTGGCGAGGTCCAAGGGGGGAATACACTTTACACATGGCTAATAGTGTCTCCTCCAGCCTATCACGTTATACACGGCAAACGACTTCCGTCGGGTTTCACTTTGTTATTCTACCTATATACATTCACCAAAAACCACCGACAATTTAAGTTAGATACTTATATCTTGAGTTTTAGATTTTTAATGCAAAATCGATGAATAAATTCTTTTTAAACTCTACAAAATGCTAATTTTTACAAAAATAAAGTTTTCCCACACCTTTTGAGAGTTGGTTTAGCACTGACTGTTCCCACATTTCAAGTGACTGTATAGTTAAAATGAAATGTTTCTATACAGCTTCAGCATAATTTCATATAAGCAGTGCAAAAAGTCACTCACTCACGGTTTTGGTGGAAATAAAATAGATGCTATGAATGCTAAAAATGTTAAATGTTTAAAAAATGCTAATTATTCAAAACGAAAATTGTCCAACTGTCCAACATATATTAATGGTCTGTTATTTTTGAATTTTTATTTTTTTCATAAAAACTTTTGTATTCATAATTTGGAACGGATATACAGATAATTATAGCTATTTGGGAAATATTTTTGTCTTGTCTGTTGTGGTTTTTAAAATTGTTATATTGTTTTTTTAAGACTCATGTAAAGAAGTCGAAATATCACTTTTTAGTTTAATAATAATATTTGTAAATAACAGCGAAAGGTCCAATGATTTGTATTTTTAACGTTACTTAACTGTTTCATTTTTTATAAGAAGTTATAAACTACGGTGATGATGTTTCTAAGTAAATATCTACTGATTCTGTACACCAGCGCTATAATATCAAGAACCGGTGAGCCTCCCTGAAGTACAGATCTGTTCACCCGGTGATCGGTGTATCCGATTCCGACTAGAGGTAAAGGATTAGATTATTCTTGGTTGGACACCGTGTATAGGACTGCATTTAAATTTTACACACTAACTAAATTAATAGATATAAAGGCTTATTAATTTACTTTTTTTTAGGGAAACCTGTTATAGGGTGTTATAAAATATGAATTATGTCCGCGCTAGAGCTGTTTATGAGGACTCAATCCCTTGCCATTCGTATTAACGACTGAGGAAAACCTCGGAAAAAACCTTGAGTCAGGATTGCTGGTTTCGACGGGATAAGGGTCATATCATGTACAACTAATTTATCAATTGTACCCTGCCCCTACAGTATGTATCCTTACTTGAGATGCCACGAAGTGGACGACTACGACAGGACGGAGATTGATTGGATATTGCTTAACGTCTCATATATTTTATGCAACTTGGTTAATCAAGACGAAGGGTGGGACGTAAGGGGTTGACGCGGGGGGACAAGGGGTGGACAGGCCTGTGCTGGTCAGAACCAGCCACAAGCATATGGGGAGGTCAAGGGTTCCCTAACCATACATTAGACATTGTACCTTTATAGTTATTAAAATAACGTAACGTGTTTGCACTTTTTGTTACATCGAGAATTAATTCATCCACGTCACAAAGCAAACATTGAAAAAGTAGTTTTATAATTTTTCCCAGCGTGTTATTGTTATATAAGTTGTCGTGGGGCGTCTCGTCTGCTGCACTGACTTTCAAATCTTCACGCATTGGCCATGAAACCCATAAACTAATCACTCTCATTTCGCCTAGACTAGTTACGTAAGGCAGCCAAACATGCTCTCCAGAGTTGAGTCGAGCCCTCAAGGTCAGGCCTATCACACGTGGGTACATATGGAGCGAGGGGAGATTGCCCGACGTGGAGGGGAAAGACCGCGATTCTACGGGTTCACTCACTGTCGGTTTCATTGTGTGCGTTAGTGTTGATTGTCAACTGAACCGAGTCACTTCATGCATAGTGGTAACACGAGCCAACTGATACTGACACGTGAAGCTGTGCCAACAGGTAAGACATGACTTTTCATATTACCAATAATAGTAGGGTCCCGGGAATTGGCTTAATTCATGTTTGACGATTTTTTAAATATTAAGTTAATAAATTATTATCTTGGTTTCTAAATTTAATTTATACGAAACACTCCCGTAGGTGTAATTGATTTTATGGAAATCAATCCCGAAAATAAAAAATCCAACTCAGCGGGGTATCGAACTCCGGTCTACCAATTACCGGTCGGGTGCTTTACACAGTACTCCTAAGCAACCGAGACAGCAGCTAAATCATATCTTCTGGATTGTTCCTGCAATGCAAACCGTCTCGGTAGCTTGCTTAGGGATAAAGCACCAGCAATCCAGATTCAAGAATATTATTTATAATGATGATGAATTATTTTTGAAGTATTGATGAGAATCGCCAAATTGCAAAAGCTAGGGGGTAAATCACCCGACCGGCAATCGAGAGACCTGGTTTCGACACCCCGTTGAGTGATTTATTTTTTTATTTTTGTGGCTTGGTTGGTTTTTCCAACCCCAGGGCCAGGGTTCGATTCCCGCCAAAGTCAGTAGTTTTTTAACTTCTGATTTGGACTTAAGTCCATCAGTTCGTGTCTTAGGAGTTTGTTAAACGGTGACTTTGGAGCCGTCCTAGCAACGAAGCACATAGTAAATTCAGAGTTGTTCTGAATCGGCCTTGTTGATTCTGGCGTTGATTCGCGGGTGTTCGCACTGTCCATACCACTGATTGCTATATTTCCTATTAAAAATATCGATCTTTGGTTGGTTATCGCTCACTCGTCGATTGCGTTGGGGCCTACAGGGTTGGCTTGGTCGCTTTGATTTAAAGTCCTCCACTGAAAATCAGTTACATAACTGAGTGGATAGACTCTAAATACAATTTATTTATTTATTATTTATTTAAATTCCTGGTTTGATTTCCATATAATGTTACTTGGTGTTGTGAATCAAATTTGACAACTATTTAATTTTGAAGCACTATAACGATATTCTCGCGTTTTACCGTCATAAACCAAAATACACTATATCTGATTATGAAATGAAGCTATTTTAACGCTAATTTGCACGAAATTAAGCTATTTTCACAATTTTGAAAAATAAAATGCGCATTCAACAAAGTTTGAGAAAATTGAAAACCCAAAGCTTATATTTTTACTATGATGGTCAAAACAACATAACATTGAAAACGATATTTTAGCATTTTCTATAACTATTATTTGCAATTGTACTCAAGTATTATTTTGCTGGAATCCTATCACTCAAAAACTTAAAGTGAATTTTTACTGTGTTACGTGATATGTTAATTTGTATGTATTAATTCTTGACAAAGTGATTGCAAGTCCCATTATTTTATATGTGACCTGTTATACAAATAATTGTAGGCCTATGGTAAAATAACTCGTTACGAAACGTTAGGTTAGGGGTGGAAGCACTAGTCGCCCCCTGGATTCTAATTACTTTTTTGAAAGTTAACCGGTCAAATGGACAATTTTAACGAAATGTTATAATATCTTGTTAAATTTATAATATTATAAAAAATACGAACACACCACAATTGCGTAAATTTTCGCACAATTTAAATTTTCTACGCTTCCTTCCTCAGACGCGAGGACACTGCCGTCTCTCGGTGTTATCCGAGAGAGAGTCCTCGCGTCTGAGGGAGGAAGCGGACAAAGGAAAGGACACTGCCGTCTCTCGGTGTTATCCGAGAGAGAGTCCTCGCGTCTGAGGAAGGAAGCGGACAAAGGAAAGGACACTGCCGTCTCTCGGTGTTATCCGAGAGAGAGTCCTCGCGTCTGAGGAAGGAAGCGGACAAAGGAAAGGACTCTGCCGTCTCTCGGTGTTATCCGAGAGAGAGTCCTCGCGTCTGAGGAAGGAAGCGGACAAAGGAAAGGACACTGCCGTCTCTCGGTGTTATCCGAGAGAGAGTCCTCGCGTCTGAGGAAGGAAGCGGACAAAGGAAAGGACACTGCCGTCTCTCGGTGTTATCCGAGAGAGAGTCCTCGCGTCTGAGGAAGGAAGCGGACAAAGGAAAGGACTCTGCCGTCTCTCGGTGTTATCCGAGAGAGAGTCCTCGCGTCTGAGGAAGGAAGCGGACAAAGGAAAGGACACTGCCGTCTCTCGGTGTTATCCGAGAGAGAGTCCTCGCGTCTGAAAAAGGAAGCGGAAGCGGACAAAGGAAAGGACTCCGCCGTCTCTCGGTTTTATCCGAGAGAGAGTCCTCGCATCTGAGGAAGGAAGCGGACAAAGGAAAGGACACTGCCGTCTCTCAGTGTTATCCGAGAGAGAGTCCTCGCGTCTGAGGAAGGAAGCGGACAAAGGAAAGGACTCTGCCGTCTCTCGGTGTTATCCGAGAGAGAGTCCTCGCGTCTGAGGAAGGAAGCGGACAAAGGAAAGGACTCTGCCGTCTCTCGGTGGTGTCCGAGAGAGAGTCCTCGCGTCTGAGGAAGGAAGCGGACAAAGGAAAGGACTCTACCGTCTCTCGGTGTTATCCGAGAGAGAGTCCTCGCGTCTGAGGAAGGAAGCGGAGCTTCCGAATAATTACGTATTTTTGGATGAGCGTAGCGAACGTAGCGAGCGAAGCGAAGATTCCATTTCACTACACTGGAGAAAAAAATCCGGAATGTTTTTTTTTTTTTTCTTTCTTTCTTTCTTTCTTTCTGTATTTTTGTGTGTTTGTTAACACGATTCCGGCTAAATCGATATTCCGATTGCAATGAAATTTTATGGAGACCTTCGAAATCTCTGAACTTAGAACTGCCACGTTTTTGAGCGCAATCGGGAAATTGTTTCACATAAAAAACGCAATTTTACGATTTTTTTCGATTTTTAAAAAATTTCTTCGACTTATAACACCTACATGCTTTATCCGATTGTAATGATTTTTTCACAGAACCCTAATTTTATGAATTAAGATATTCGTGTGAAATTTGAGCGTAATCAAAAAATTATTTCTCATGAAAATCAAAATTTTATGTTTTTTTTATTTTTAAAAACAATTCTTTGACTATAACACCTACATGCTTTATCCTATTGTAATGATTTTTTTACAGAACCTTAATTTTATGAATTAATATATTCGTGTTAAATTTGAGCGCAATCGAATAATTATTTCTTATGCAAATTGCAATTTTACGATTTTTTTCTTTTTAAAAAATTACGATTAATTAAAACAATTAAGTTAATTTTTTTTTTATTTAATTAAATTATAAAAATTAAGGTAATTTTTTATATAATTTAATTTAATTAAAAAAAATCTTCGACTTAGTAATGATTTTTTCACAGAACAACAGAAAATCCGCGTAACACATGGCATCTCAATGCACCATATACGCTCATCCAACAACGCGGCGGGACTTAAGCGTTTTCCTAGTGGTATGTTTTTTATTCTGACCGTGGTTATTGTTCGTGTGTTTGTGTTTTTTTATTGATTTCTTCCGGTCTAAGCGTCTTGGTTTTAATTATCATTTTGTATATTGCCACAGATTAGCTTAGCAGGACAGTATTCCCCAAGTACAAAATATTGTCGCTCATCCCCGTTCACCAATTGTCACCAATTGTGTGATACAAGAAACTAATAAAATAAAATAAATAATGATAATGGTATTAAATGGTTAAAGTAATACCGGTTAGTTTATGAATCAATTATCAAATCATGCAATTTCTAATGTAGTAGAAGAGAAGAAGAGAAGACCAATTGTACAAGGGAATGAAACAAAATATAGCCCGGTGTCATTGCCTAAATCTTCATTGTGCATCAATGTTCATCACAAAACTGTTTCTCGTCTCTCCAAAACGAGAAACAATGCCTACGATTTTCAGGATGACAAAAGCAATGTGTCTTTAGGTACGAGGCAATTTCCTGGGTAGGGAAAGTTCCCGAAAAAAGTAACCTAGGGCTACAAGTTACAACTTATTTATTAAATGTCTCGTAAAGGACTTTTAGAACTACTCCTTTGCATAAAAAGTGTATTTTCAATTCCTAAAATGTGAAATTAATGTGAAAAGGTTTTTTCAGCGAAGAAATTATATGGTACACAAGATGATTATTTCAGTGTCATTGTTAGAAGAAAAAAAACAGGTTCGTCTATAGAGGTTCCCTACGCATCCTAAAATGATATGAACCTACGTTTTGATCAACCAGTGTTTGTTATTCGTACAAGGTCAATAGGTTTTCAAAAGTAGAAGCAAGGTGGGTTTTATTTATTTATTTATTTATTATCATGCATATTACAACAGAGTACAAATACTCCACAAGTGCAAATCATAGCATAGCCTAATGGATAGAAAACATAAACGAATTGACATTAAAATATACAAATACATAAAATAATACATGTAACTCTTTAAAATACAAATTATTAACAATGAAAATTAATAACAGATATTCTTGAAAGAAAAGAAATGTAAAATGCATATTAAAGAAGAGACTAATGGAAATAAACTAGTGAGTAAATTATAATGTTAATATCCAAAGCTTAAGTGATCACAGATTTAAATTTAAAATTTTTTTGTGAGTAGAGATCAATGTCTGTTCCTTCAAGAGGTTTTAACATATAAAATGAATGCTGCAATCTGTTGATTGCATGAATTTTTATGGAGGTCGAGATGACTTAGAGCTGGTTGAAAAGTTTTATGATGGCGTGTATGTTTGGGAGGTATATGAAAATTTAAATTTTTGCCTAGAATTGAACTAGTGTTTGTTAAATTATTTACAATTTGTAAAGGTAAACCATGTTAGAATAGTTCCTTCGGTTTTCTAACGTCATTGGGTTTTAGCATCTTTACAAGTTGTGCATAATCTACTCTATGATATCGAATGTTACATTTTATGCATTGATGTTTTATGAAACACTGTTGGACCCTTTCTACATTCTGAATTTTGGTGATTTGATATGGGTTCCAAATAGAGCTAGCATAATCTAAATGAGGCCTAACAAGAGAGAGGTACAACTTCCGCATTGTGGTTTTTGGAGAATTCTTTAGAGCAGTTTCGTCTTAAGAAACCAAGCAACCTAAATGATTTTTGGAATAATGTTAGAAAGGTGATTCTGAAATGATAGATCATGAGATATGATGACACCTAAATCCTTGACTTTAGTGACTCTTTCCAAAATCTGATCATTGAGAGTGTAGATATGAAATTTAACATGTTTCGTTTTTGTAGTAAACGTAATGACTGCACATTTAGATACATTAAGATTAAGCTTCCATGTTCTGCACCACTCTGCAAGCGCGTCCAGATCTGACTGTAGGCAGGCACGGTCGGCATCTCTTCGTATTGGACGATATCTTAAGATCATCAGCAAACATTAAACAGCTCGATGACATAAAACAAGACGGTATGTCATTCACAAACAGGGTAAAGAGTAGTGGACCCAGAATTGAACCTTGCGGCACTCCAGATGTTACGCTTTCAGAAGATGATCTTGTTGTATCAATGACAACTGACTGAGTTCGTCCAGTAAGGTAGCTTTCAAGTAATTGATGAATTTTACCGGTAATTCCATAGGATTTTAATTTAAATAGGAGAAGATCGTGATCAACACTGTCAAAAGCTTTACTGAAGTCTGTGTAAACAGCATCAACTTGAACACCTGAGTTTAAGGACGTTGCAATATCGTGGGTGAATTCAGTAAGATTAGTAACCGTTGATTTCCTTTTCACAAATCCATGCTGACTTGGTGATATGTAGTCTGCCACGTGATTATTTAATCTTTTAGAGATGAGACCTTCAAAAACTTTTGAAAATATGGCTAATAACGAAATAGGCCGATAATTAGTCACTGAGTTTTTTCTTCCTTTCTTTAGAACGGGTGTAACGTTAGCATGTTTCCATCGAGAGGGATAAGTTCCTTCATTTAAAGCACAGTTAAATAATTTTGACAGTGGAATAGATAATGCATTTCTACAATGTTTTATCACATTTACCGGTATTTGGTCTGGCCCAGGCGATTTGCCATTAACAAGTTTGCCAAGGTTATCTTCCACTTCTTCACAAAAAACATTGAAACTGGACAGTTCACTGTCAATCTGATCAGAGAGATTAGGTAGAACCACATTTCCTTGTGATTTCGGAGTGAAAGTTGTTTTAAAAAACTCCGAAAAAAGATGGCAGCACGATTCAACACTTTTTGCAGTAATACCATTATATTTCACTTCAGTAGGTATCCTTCTTGATCTAGTTTTTTCTCTTGACAAAGCTCCACAATAATTTGGGGTTTTCTGGAATTTTTGCTTCAATGTTGTGAAGGTATTGACGATATTTAATGTTTTTTAGTTGTTTGAAGTTAGTTCTATAATTTTGATGATCAACTTTATGACAATCCAAACTGGTTCTTTTGAACATTTGATGAGCTCTGTTCTTGCGTTTTAATGCCGCAAGAACATGTTTATCATACCACACTGGATATTTATTGTTGTTGACTTTAGTCACCGGCACTGTTTTGGCTATTGTTGTGTTCAAAAGATTATAGAATAAGTCACACTTGTCGTTCACATCTGTCAATATGTCCATTCTATCCCAGTCACACTCATTAAAATTATCACGAAGTTTATTTTAAGTCAGCCTTCCTCCAATTGGAAAAACAAGACGACACAAAAATGGCAAATGATCAGAAATAACTGCTGGTTCAACGTTTGTGACGGTAACCTCGGCGTCCGGATTATTAACAAATAATAGATCAAGGAAGTGGTTATTACTGGTGGGAAAAGAGACTTTTTGTGATAGGTTGGCTTCACTTATAAATTCAATGAACATCTGGTTCACTACAGAGTTTCTGTTGGTAATCGGGTCCAGGTCAGTTGAGTCATCTTGATGTTTAGACTTCCAAGTAATATCTGGTAAATTAAAGTCACCACACAACATTATATTGTCCGTATGTCGAAGTGTTGATTCCAATTTCAAAACGTTGTCCCTAACCTTTTCAATGAGCAATGGTGTTGCCTTAGGGATATAAACACACCCTACATATAGACTGGATTTCAGGTTCGTTTTTATTTCAACCCACATCATTTCTAAGTCCAGCCGTTTCAAACTCCTCCCGTCGATTAGAAGTCACTTTTGTGCTGACAGCAATAAGAACTCCCCCTCCTTTCCTTTTACCTGCACTTGGAATGCGGTCTTTTCTATGCACCTCATATTGACTGTTATCTAGGACTTCATTTTCATAAATATGTTCGTGCAGCCATGATTCAGTTATACAAATGATATCACATTCATTGTTGTCCGCAAAAAACATGTTAAACTCACTAAGTTTATCAGTACCTGAAATACTTCTGGCATTCATGTAATAAACAGTCAAATCATTTTCAGCTTTTTGCTGATTGACTGTAGGACCTGGGTTCACGTGAATATCACCACATAATGCTAGTAACAGTGCAATTGCAGGAATTAATCCACGAATTTTAAGATTATAGGATGAGACTAAAGTACATCTCTTAACTTTGCTCATACAAGTGGATGAATTTGAGCAACTCGCATAGTTAATCCTCTGTCGCATACCATGACTAAGATTTGCAGCACACCATGTGAAACTTGAGATGACACATTTTTCAGATACAATAGACCTTACCTTAGAGGTCAAAAGGTATTTTTCATGACCCATGAACAAAGAATCGTCATTGTTATTTAGTTGGTGATCAGACCAATTAAAAAATCCTCTCAGTATAACGAACATGAAGAAAGCCCGAAATAACACTGAATGACTAGCAGTCTTCATCTTGTACTTGGATGTAAACAAACAAAATTCTATCTTTACAACCTTTAAGTTCTTTGATCATCAAACAAAACAAGATGTCGTTGAATCTTCTCCTGTTTAATGTTTGTCAGTTCAACTTTTTTGTAAAATACTAGATATTAAAATGTAATTTACTCACCAACTACGAGAAATAAACTTTAGATAACGATAACACTGTATAATCAGGGTTCACACAACATTTCTAGATATAAATCAACACTGAAAATTACTCCGATATACAAATAATGAATAGAAATCACGGAACCTCATACATTTGGACTAGTCCATAAAAGTCACCGCTTGTGTACACCTCTCAGAACACCTCTCAGAGTAAAAGGAACTTTTAAAACTATTTCAAAAGTTCCACGCTTCAGAACTTTACTCCAGCTGCGTGGGTGTGACGTCACACCAGTTCTAGTGTGAGGCCTGAACGAATATAGGAGGTCTTGCACGAAAATATATCCCCTTCAACGACCCGTCTGGGCCCGGGGAAGAACTTGGGCCTTGGCCCAGAGCATGGCTCTGGTAATCGTAAAAGCCTAGGAAAGCATACATCAGCTGGTAAGTAGGGGTACTTACTCCCCGAAACTAGAGGCGAGCTCTGGAAATCGTCATCAAGAGAAGGGGGCAAAGTCCCAAACGACAACCAAGATGTGAGATCCCCCTGCCCACTACTGGTTCTGAGTTCTGACCAGCATAGGATCCCCCTCCCCCCTCCCCAATCACCATAACCCCTATAGGGCCAAGCATATGACCTAACGGTTGACGCGCCCTTAATCCAAATAAATATATCCCCAACGCATCTTCTGTTCTCAGTTTTCTCACAATTGTTGGTAAACTAGCCCGGAAAAGGGAATTTTAAAAAGTAACTCTTAGTATCTCATGTTGAAGACTGTTGGACGAGCTTTAGCAAACCAGGCTTCAACGCGGAATGCCAGTGTTCATTCTGGAACTTTTTTTGACCATTAATTTTTAACTTAAAAATTTAACTCAGATTTATGTTTGTAAATAACTGGCAGTAAATGTGCCACAATAGAAGCATTTGGTGGTACCTTTGCCTTAAGCTTATGACGGATCCGTGTTATTTGAATGTGGATATGTTGTCTGTCTGATATATACATATCCTTTCTGAAAAATATCTTATATTTCAAATTGTTAAACTAAAATAGATCAACAAGTGGTTCAGAGTGTATGTGAAGTTTGTTGAATTTGGCGATCAAGTGATAGGCATTAACATTGTAATAAAAGTTGAGACCCAAATATGATTTCTAAAGAATGCAGTAAAGACGTCTGAAAAGTAAGTAGAATGTAAGAGGGGCTTAATAAAACAGCGGATTATTTTTTGTATTTTTTTTGACGGGACATAACCTCAGAATCAACAATTATTATATTCAAATTACTGGAATCAGTTATTAAACCTAAATATAAGGATTATTGGTTTTATATGGTTTCAAGCGTTGCTCGATTTTTCCCGTTAAACGGTACAAAATTTGAAATAATTGTACCGGCAGGCGAAAAAAATTGTGCAATGCTTGAAACCACATAAAACCAATGATCCTTTTATTTAGTTTGTAGATAAAGGAGTGTATAAACAATATGCAAAAAACCGCTGCTCAAAATTCAATTGTGAATTTGAACAACTGATTCCAGTAATTTAAAATAAAATTGCGATTCTGAGGTTATGTCCCGCCAAAAAAATTACAAAAAAATAATCCGCTCTTTTATTATGCCCCTTTTACATTCTACTTACTTTTCAGACGTCTTTACTGCATTCTTTAGAAATCATATTTGGGTCTAGGGATTGCCATGAATCACGGACGATTTGCCAGGCAGACAATTTGCCAGGGTCTATTTTGAGGGGCTAGGACAATTTGCCAGGCATTATTGAAGGGCTAGGACAATTTGCCAGGCTACAGTGTGACGTCACTGAGAGGCTAGGACAACTTGCCAGGCATTATTGAAGGGCTAGGACAACTTGCCAGGCTGGTGTTGACATTGATAGGAGCACATGGTAACACATATCTGAACTGCAGGAAGAGTAATGCCAAGCACCGAACTTGTGAAATTAAAACCCAGGGACAAGGTGGTAGTTCTTCTCAGAATCCTGAAATTCAGGAGATGGCGGAGTATTCCTTCCCCCCCCCCCCCCCTAACCCATAGAAAATTGAAGAATTTATAAAATAATGATTTAGGGAATTTGCATAAGTTCCAGATATCGGTAAAAGTATCTGCAATATATAGATACTCTTCTATAAATTATAAAAACGTTAATTTAAGGTTTTTAAAGTTATTCGTTCAATATCTATTGTGGGTCAAATTTTGACCTTTAAAATTGCCCGCACATTTATTTTGAAACGGTTGCCTACGTCAGTGGTTCTCATCCTTTTTCAGCCTAGTACCCCTAAAAGGCATCGCAAATTATCACGTACCCCTCCATATTTTTCTTTATTATGATACATGAGGCTTTGACTATGATCATCAATCAAACGTATTTCAGTCATATTTAGAACTGGAAGGCATACATATTATATAATCTTGAAATTTTTCCAATGTTTTTGTTCCAGTACATAGTGTTTTATTTATATTAGTCTTTCATTGATTCAAAATAAAGAACATACATACCGGTACATATTATACAAATGACACATTGTCATACTAGAAATGTTTCAATTAATAGCTCGGGTTGATTTTTACCAAATGTGAAACTTGAGCCTGTTTTCTTGACATCAATAGGGAAATTCGGGGTTCCAACATGCTTACGGCCATTTGTATGTCTCTTTCTGGGTGTTATCGGTTTCTGTGTTCTGTTTTGTCTTTACCACCGTCAATGTTGAGAATGCCACTTCCCAAAAGTACGTGGATGCGAAGGGCAGAAGTGACACAAGAATAACACAATTGTAACAATACTTCACACTTACACCACTTGTTAAATAACAGAAAATGACACACACATAAGAGTTCCGTCGTGGTCAACGCCAAAGACCAAACTGTCCGCTGTCCGACATTAAACTACCTGCTTCCAAATGACACAAACCTACCCCCACAAAGAGTTCGCTGCATTGCCAGGCCGGTGACTCATAGTTGAATGTCCTCTCAAAGAACTAAATACAATGCATTGACCATCTTTGCCAAAGTGGTGGTATTGGTGAAGAATAGTGCATTCAGAAAACAATGATTTAGTTATAGGATATAAATTTAGTTTTTAAAATTATGTATTTTCCACTCTGAAGCATTTACAACATTAAAAAAAAAGTATTAATATTTTTCCAAGTACCCCTTTAGAATGTCTCGCGTACCCCCAGGGGTACGCGTCACCGGCCCTCATACGAACTTGGCCGCCTAGATAAACTACGAAATTCCCTCTTCTA
>JAMZAV010009658.1:0-17787 GCA_024449915.1 Sweltsa coloradensis | reverse complement strand
TTTCACACAGTCGAGAACTGTAGGGGGATTTGGGAAAATATTACTAATGTTATTTGTTGGTAATCACAGACGAAAACATATCGACTTCTGAACCCATAGAACCCAGAGGAAGCAAGACAATAATCTGTTCTCGATTAGGCTTATCAAGTTTGTGTGTCTGGAAGGGTTGATATGAAGGGGAGGTTGAACGCCATCTCCCTTACTTACTTAATTATTTAACCCCTATCCTATTCAGTTTATACAAACAGATTTACAAAGGAGGGCAACTAAGTACGTAAATGCATTCAAATTAATGAAATGTAATTAGCAAAGTTTGAAATAATAATTTTACTACGACAATAAGGCCACAATTTTCGAAAAAATATTTAAATAAATATTGTTCATTTTCAATATGAATTAACGTCAATAAAAAGGAAATAAAAAGATTGCGAAAAAATCAAACAAGAAAAACGAAACGAAAATAACATCTATTTAGACAATCCCGCTCAAACGAATATGAGGTTTGCAAAACTCATGAACAGCAAATTAGTGAATTACATCACCTAAGTTAATGAACTTAAGGAGGAAGTCGCCCGTTATGTGACAATTGTTAGTTAACCTATGTACACAAACTGTGTCTTAAACCTTCCTTGAACTTTGTCCACTTGTCGTCGACCCTGGGTTCCTTGTGATGTGGGCAGCGCGTCAGCTTGATCGTACCGAGGAGTGTGCTGGGTGTAATTGCGAGTGGGTGCGCGCGTGCGTGTGTACGAGAGAGAGAGAGAGAGAGAGAGAGAGAGAGAGAGAGAGAGAGAGAGAGCATAGTTGTGCCAATCTTATGTTGTTCAGTGGAATCAGAAGAATTAGTGGGGTTATGCGACCACTTAACTGCACTTCCGCCCGGGGTTCAACCACTGAACCACTGACAGTGTTGGCGCTTGACTCTGATTCGAGAGGTCTCGGGTTCGAATCCCATCCTGACCGGCAATCCTTACTGAAGGTTTCCCGAGGTTTTTCCTCAGTCGTCAATGCAAATGCAAGTGATTCCCTCGGACACCCATTCACACAAAAAATAATGTATTTAATTTTCTGCGTAAACCAAGATGATTTTCAGAATATAATTCAAGCTGAGATTTTTTTTTTTTTTTTTTGGGGGGGGGGCTAGAGGGGCAAGCCCCCGGGGCATTCCCCCTTGGAAACGCCACTGAGTGTAAGCACTGAGTACTGTAACAGTAGAACAGCACTGGGAACGAAAGTGTAGTGTACAACATGAAAACGAACAACATATTAGTGTAGTTTTCAGAGTCAACTGAAAGTTCGTCCTAATGGTCATTCAACACGATAACCGTCGCATCGCATGCAGCTTTTAATTACCGTCAACTAACTAGTTGAGTCACTAACTTTCGTTGCCACTTCCGTTCAGTTCAAACCGTTAGACTTGGCGTAATAGGTGCACGGATGTATCAGAATCACATGACATTGCTTACAGTAAGGCAAGAGAA
Source organism: Sweltsa coloradensis (assembly GCA_024449915.1). Classification (NCBI taxonomy): domain Eukaryota; kingdom Metazoa; phylum Arthropoda; class Insecta; order Plecoptera; family Chloroperlidae; genus Sweltsa; species Sweltsa coloradensis. The sequence continues at coordinate 16,306 of JAMZAV010009658.1, read as the reverse complement.
TCAGTTCTTGGCTTAGGAATGTGTATGACTTTGGAGCCGTCCTAGCAACGAGGCACATAATACATTCTATGGTTATTCCGAATTAGTCTCGTGGATTCTGACACCATTTACGGGGGGAATCGTGTCCAGCTTGATTGATCGGTGTTTGTTATTGTTCGCTCGTTGATGGTGTCAGCGCCTACAGGGTTGGCTCGGTCGGCTTTAAATTTAATGTCCCTCACAGACCTGAGTGGGTCTAAATGCAAATTTATATTTATTTTTTTAAGGTGAAATGATGTTATTTGCAAATGACAGGCACGTATACCGCTGGTAAGAACAGATGGAGGTTTCGAAAGCTAGTGTAACGGTTTCGTTCTCTTCGACGTCTGCTCGGCAGTCCGGGTTAGTGGAGGAACCTTTATGACTGTCAAGGTTTCATCATCCTTTCGGTAGGGACGTAAAGCCGTTGGTCGTTGGTCCCCTTGGTACTTTTCGAAAGGAGTAGGCTACGTGCCGGTACCGGGTTTCCCCTCCTCCCTTCTGTTCATACTTCATCGTCATCTATAAAAACTCATCGTCTCGAATAGCCAAAGTGCATGAATATGAGACGTTCAGCAATATCCAATCAATCAATCCATAAGTACATAGCTAGTTACCTGAAGAGAAACACGAATTATCCCCGGGCAAGCTTCCTACAACAAATTAGAAAACATGATTTAATTAAGATACGCATGTTGAAATCGATGATCTATTAAAAGATGTTGCTTCTCTATAGTTTGCCAGGATATCGCATGGTTGGTTTAGCTCGTGCAGTGAATGCTGGTTCCACACGGCCGGGCATGGTGGGTCACAGCTGATCTGGTCGGCACGGCCTCTTTGAGCAGCGTCTCCTTTCTCCACGGCCACCTGGGTGACCCCTCCCCCTCCCCCTCATCTCGTCAAAACCAGGTCAGATCTGTCGTGGTCCATTTCCTCGGATGCATCGAGAGTCTGCCTTGCTTTGATATCGTCGAGTATACGGTAATCATGACGAATAATTACCGAAGAATTGTTGAAACACTCTTATGTTATATTAGGGTTTGTAGTATGTACATCCGAGGGCAGAAGTAAATCGAGGATGAACAATAGATAATATCCACTCAACACCTCACCACATGTGAAGGTGAATTCGTATTTTCAGGGTCCACTTTCTCATTTTTAATTTTAATTAATTCTAGCTTATTGTTAAATTTTCTGTCTGTCCATCTATCTGTCTGTCGGTCTGTCTGTCTGTTTGTTTCCCTTTATTATTATTTTTTATTATTTCCATGCAAATATATAGTTTACATGGTGGCAAGTACCTATATATAATTAATATTTTGTAGCCGTATCAAAAGTATCAAGACTTACACTTATTTTTCATAATTTCTCATTTTACATCCAAATCTAAAAAACCGTCGAAACCTTTTCACTGAGGTCCTTCCTCTTTCTTTTCTGCTTATGTCTACTGTTCTGTCTGCCTTACTGCCTGTCTGTCTATCTGCCTGTCTGTCTGCCTGCCTGTCTACTTGTCTGTCTACCTGCCTGTCTACTTGTCTGTCTGCCTGCCTGTCTACTTGTCTGTCTACCTGCCTGCCTGTCTCACGCAGCCACCTCTATGCTCGTCTCTGGTCAGCGGTGGGGATCGACCCAAGACCCCAGGTCCCTGCCGGAAACACGGGTGACATCCCGGGTACCGTTATCAGTACTCGCGCTCTGTGACGTCACGCTAGATCGCAGGGGGCGTGTCCTCCTCACTCACTGGTGACAGACAAGACAGCAAGCGTGGGAATCCAGCCTTTTTGCACCTATACTAAACAGAAAACAATTACAAATAATGAATCTACTAAGTTCAAGGCAAAACAACCTCTGTCTGTTTTCGAGACCTTTTTTCAAGGTTCCAAATATACCGGTACGCACTTCAGAACTCACGCACGCAAGACACGTTAAAACAATTATAATACACCATGAAACAAAACTCTTTTTTAAACTATACCATTTTGGATTTTAAAAAAAAAACAATGAATAAGAAACTCAAACACTTCCGGACAGATAACTAAACGTGACTTCTCTTAGAGCGTTCCTTGTCCTGCAGTAATAAATCATTACATCTTAATACAACTTGGCGTTACTTGATAATGAAGGACATCTATACGCCCCTTTCATATAAGATTTTCAATATTTATCATAGATCAATCAGATAATGCGTAGGTAGTTATTTGGGTGTTTTTGACCATTTTGACAGATTCTAGAAAATTGAATTTATTTTTGTTTATTTTCTTTTATCAGGTTAATGAAAAAGTGCTATGATAAATGCCTTCATAAATCTAATTAATTTTTACACAATTATATAAAATTATAAATAGATGCGACTTATTGGCTGAGGAATTTGAAAACGCTTAAAATGAGCATGCCAGACCAATTTCCCCTGGAGTCGTCAAAGCCCATACAAATGTTCAGTTTTAGTCGATACTTCCAGGGCTCTGACCTCGTGGCACACTTGTCCGGCTGCGTGCGGGCGACATGTCTTCCGGTGCGAGGCTAGCCCTGGGCGCCACTGCCCGCCCGAGGCTAGCCCTGGGCGCCGGGAGATGCCTCTCACTGCACTCACTCACTCACTCACGACTTTCTAGCTTCTTGTTTGCTCTTACTTTATACTGGACTGCATTGCATAGGCTTGTACTTCCATAGCCTGGAGCGATCAGTGAGACGCTTTTTATCAGTTATGTTAGAAGAATTAGGGAAAACGCTTAAGTCCCGCCGCGTTGATGATGAGCGTAATTTTTTTAAACGAAAAAGCGTAAAATTGTGATTTTTTTAATAGATCATTTTTCGATACGCTCAAATTTCACACGAAAATATTCAACTCATAAATTAAAGTTCTGTGAAAAACATTACAATCGGTATAAGCATGTAGGTTTTATTCGTCGAAGAAATGTTAAAAATTGAAAAAATCGTAAAATTGCGATTATCATGAGAAATAATTTTTCGATTGCGCTCAAATTTCACACGAATATATTAATTCATAAAATTCAGGTTCGGTGAAAAATCAATACAATGGATAAGCATGTAGTGTTATAAGTCGAAGATGTTTTTAAAATTTAAAAAATCGTAAAATTGCGATTTTATAAGAATAAATTTTTGATTGCGCTCAAATTTCACACGATATATTAATTCATTAAAATTTAAGGTTCTGTGAAAAAAATCATTACAATCGATAAAGCATGTAGACATGTTATAGGGCGAAGAATTTTTTTAAAATCGAAAAAAATCGTAAAATTGCGATTTTCATGAGAAATAATTTTTTTATCGATTTTCCCCCGTGCAGTTCTTCGTTCAAGATTTCACAGACCTCCATAAAATTTCATCGCAATTGAGTATGGTTTAGCCGGAATCGTGTTCACAGACACACAAAAATACAAAAAAAAAAAAGAAAGAAAAAAAAAAAAAAAAAAAAAAAAACATTCCGGATTTTTTTCTCCCGTGTAGTGAAATGGAATCTTCGCTTCGCTCGCTTCGCTCGCTACGCTCGCTACGCTCATCCAATTAATTTCGCAACTTGTGCACAACTTTGTTGTTGTGTTGTTGTTATGTTGTGAAAACCAAGGTCCATAGAATCTCCTAGCGGACTTTCGTGGAACCTCCAGAGAGAGATTTAGTGGACCTTGAGTGACAAGAATAAATGCAAATGTAGGCTATAAATAATAATTTTTATTGGAAGCCTGTCCAGGGTGCAATTCATGCTGCGGATAGGACAATTGTGAAGGGATGTCCTAGGGCTGTTTAAGACGACTCAATCCCTTGCATTTGCATTAACGACTGAGGAAAACCTTGGAAAAACCTTCAGTCAAGATTGCCAGTCTCGATGGGATTCGAAGCCGGGACCTCCTGAATCAGAGTCGCGCGCTTAACGCTCGAGCCAACACTGTCGGTTATGCAAATGTACAGTATAGATACTTTCAACATCGTATTTGTGTAGTAAGCAAAAATAAATTTGTGATGCATTGCCAGTCAACATTTCCAACTATTTTGAAAGGTTAGTATCAAGAGTTCAACATCATTTTCTCTTGGTTTCTTTCGCTTTGGTGCTGCATCCCAAATGTACATTTTATCTATGTCCACAGCCCTCAAAGTCTTGATTTGAATGTCAATTGAGACCACCCTAATTTTATTCATGAATTAGCGTAGAGAAATCCGATTATATTCGACCTATTCCATTCGACTTTCCATAATGTTCACATTTGCATATAAAATTGTTGTCAACAGTATGAAGAACAAGTTACAAGTTGCACCGCGATATACAATTCTCAATCCTGAAATCATGTTTCTACTTTGAGATAAGAGAGTTATCTTAGTATGTCACTCAACGCTCCTAATCAAAGATAATCTTCTTCGAAGTGTAGTACACTAGTATGTCACTCGCCGCTCGTAATCAAAGATAATCTTCTTCGAAGTGGAGTGCACTAGAGCACTCGAGTGCAAGTGTGACGTAGTTCAAGGCTGCACTCGGTGGTGATGCAGCGGAAGTGACGTCGCACCACGCAGGTATCTACTTCCGGTTGTACTTGGGGACTATCTCAACATCAGGAGTGGCCACGCCCCGCATCACCGGCTGTTCACTTCGGGTGGGGATGTAGCCAGGAGGATTTATGTGTATATTTAAAACACTTTAGAGAATAGCAACTCTTTATTTGACAACAAAACAACGTTTTGGAAAATATTACAAATATTTCCGTTATCAGGTTATTTTGAAGAAAAAAATCATATTTTCAAAAACATATCAACACAAACAACCTTTTTTATGTAAAATAAAGAGTCGCTTTCTTTTTATATTTACTTAAAATTGAATATATTTGCCCCTTTGTATTTCATTTAAAAAGTACATTTGCTTTTGCACAATTGGGAACTTGAGGGAGATCCCCCATCTAATGTGTATCCGGGGTTATTTTTTTTTCGAATCTTAGAGTGTGATTGGAGTATTTTAACGAATTTTTGGTATGTTTTTTAAATAATTTTTATGGTGTGGTGACTGGTGATGATTGGTTGTGATATATTGGATTTTCTCATTTGTACCAGGCGATATAATATACATCGTTTCAGCGTATACCTCCCATTACACCACTGCCAATATTATATTTTTATGATGTAGTTGGGAGGAACTGAAAATTTCACTTCCCAGAAGCGATTCTATTTTTTCATCACCTGTTTTTTTTTTTCGGTTGATACCAGAGCATATTTCTAAACAAGCCTTGATTAGGTTGTTGGGAATGTCTTCTCTGAGCTCTCTGGAATCACAACATGCTGTCTTCTCTGAGCTCTCTGGAATCACAACATGTCTTCTCTAAGCTCTCTGGAATCACAACACGTAGATATCGACGTTTCGTACTCTGAGTCGGCTGCTACGAGCTGTGAATATCAACCGAGCTAATCAGATTCGTCCTAGCATGCGGTATCTGACCTGACTTGTTCTAGCTGGAGACCACGATGTATACAGACAGACAGACAGACAGACAGACAGACAGACAGATGCGTGCTGAGTTAGCCAGGGAGTCCACCGATATCTCCACAGAGAAAGAAAAAAACACAATTACAACAATAACCCAGCATCCAAACAAAAATCCAAGTTTATCATCAAATATCATGGTAAATAATAAATATTGCCATTTGCATCAGCAGAAAGTTTGGAATGATAAAATCTTGATTTTGTGAAACAATTTAGATATTTTTCAAAATTGTTGATGAACATATTGCATTTTGCGTCTAAGCTCTTCCCATTCTACAATGTTGGAGTAAATATAAAAAATATGAATTCGTATTTATTTATAATTCTTCGCGGGTAGCCCGGGTGCAATGCAATGTATGCCCCTCTTCAGAGGTATGTTGCGGATAGGACTGTGAAGGGATATCCGAGGGCTGTTTAAGAGGACTCAATCCCTTGCATTCGCATTAACGACTGAGGAATACCTAAAAAAAAGTTAGTCAGGATTGGCTTTCTCGCTGGGATTTGAACCCGGGACCTCCCGAATCAGAGTCGCGCGCCCGAGCCAACACTGTCGGTGGTTCTAGCTGGAGACACACTGGGTTTATACTATCCTACACAATCTCAGAGAAAATATACATGAATTTTGATTTTCAGTGGGGGACTTTGATTTTCTAGCGGACCATGCAAGCCAACCCGCGTTGCGAGCTACGTATACGTAATACGTAACACAAGGAGCTAATAGCGACCATCTCACTCACGTAGGACCTACTCTGTAGTGAACAATCGCGTTGCATTCACTGCACGCCTCACTTACAGTTAGCTGTACAGGTTCAATGTTAGCCATGTCCACAGCAGTAATTCTTTCGCACATGTACTGGACACTTTACTATCTAAAACCATTGAGTACACAATCTATACACAGTGCCAAAACCAACCTCGACTTTCGTGGAATGAAATGTACAAATTTTTACTTCAAATTTAATTTAATTTGTATCATAGCAAGACGTACAATAAGCAATCGTTCGATTTTTAGTGTTGATTTCTATGAACTTTCGTATTATTTGTGATACAAATGTGAATATTATGATAATAATCATGCAGATTAGCGCTGAGCCTGGGGTGGCGTCCAGCAAGGTACCATCCTATCCCCGGGTTGGTTTCTATAGTTGATTCATTCTAGGAAACGTCGCCTCTTATATTATTATCAGCAGCACAGCCGCACTTTCCGCTGAGAGAGATTAGCCGTATCGTGTGACACTGTCATCATGTCTTATCTTCCAAGCTTTCAGCTGACATAAGTTTATTAATCCATGGTATTTCTTGATATCAGCGCCAACATATTAGAGCAATTGTATCATGCCTGGAGGTCGCGGGTTCGAAACCAGCCAGCTAGAATACTTGAGAGCGAAGAGTATTGTTGTTTATTATTTACTTTGCATCTCTCTATTAAAGTGCTCGGGGAAGATTCTCGTAAGTGGAATTGAGGATATTTTCTACTTCAGAAGAGAAACTCGTCCGAGAATCAAACCGGTGCCTTCAGTTTGTCGGCCCTTACTAAAAATATTCATCACCAATTGATAACCATTTAGCAACCAAGGTTTACATAACCTTTTAATAACCTTTTAATAACCATTTGTAAACCAATGTTTTCAAAATATGACCAAATGGTTATCAATTGATAACCATTTGTAAACCACTGCTCAGTAAGTTTGTAAACCAACTAATAACCATTTGATCACCAACTAATAACCATTTGATAACCAACTGTAAACCAATTGATAACCATGGTTATTATATAATAACCATTTGATAACCAACTGTAAACCAATTGATAACCAGCGGTAAGGAACACCAGCGCGATCTAGTAGTCACTCAAATAACCAAAAAGATGGAATTAAATTTCCTAAAAATAAGTACTTTCAACGACTTTAGGATTTCAATTTACACATGTACATACTAAGTAACAGATACACATTAGATGGAAGAAGTTTTAGATGGTTAAATTTTATTGGTATCTATCGGACTCGATCCCTGGACTCCTTCCTCCATAGCTCGACGCTCTCTCCAAGTGGCCACGGAACCTGTGTCAGTGTGAGCGCGCAGGCTAGCTCATAAGGTATAGGGCCACGCGCTTGTATTGTATACTGCAGAATGCAGAAAAACAAAACCTTTTCTGTATAATGTTACAATGAGTTTGTTTACTTGAAATCTGCTTTTCTTATTTGTGAATTGTGACCTCTTCTCAAACTAATATTGTGTTCTAGCAAGAATGAAGAGCTAGCTTTCCATGTTTTATGGAATGATCTTGACAGTGTCTTAGACATTGCTTTTGAGGAAAATCTTCAGCATTATGTAATTAAATATTAGAAAAGAGTTTTTCAGGCTATTGTAACACCTCTGGGCGATAATTTGAAAGTCGAAGAAACATGTCTGAAAAGTTTGCTGAATGAAAGAAGGCCTTTAAAATAACAGAACAAAAATTGTGAATTTTTTGGGCGGCACATAACCTCACTATTGGAAATTATATTTAGATTTTGGGACAATAGTGTACACAACAAATCTAGTTCAAAATTGAATTTTGAGAATCGGTTTTCTGGACATAGTTTCTAAACATCTTTAGCTATAACTTAAGCTATAGCTAAAATAGTTTTCTGAAAACAACAGTTGCGGTGTACGATTTTTTTGTCAAACGGTACAAAACTGAAAAAAACTCGTATTTGTACCGTTTGACAAAAAAAATCGTACACCAACTGTTATTTTCAGAAAACTATTTTAGCTATAGCTTAAGTTATAGCTTAAGGTGTTTATAGAAACTATGTCCAGAAAACCGATTCTCAAAATTTAATTTTGAACTAGATTTGATGTGTACACTATTGTCCAAAAATCTAAATATAATTATTTCCAGTAGTGAGGTTATGTCCCGCCCAAAAAAATTCACATTTTTTCCCCTGTTATTTTAAAGGACTTCTTTCATTCAGCAAACTTTTCCGGCATGTTTCTTCGACTTTCAAATTATCGGCCAGAGGTGGTACAATAGCCAAGCCTGCTTTCAGGACATAGGCCTACTCGTTTAATGATAACAAACAAAACCGATAGCTCAATTGGAAGAGCATCGGTCATGTAAGCCGGAGGTTCTGGGTTCGAGCCCAGTCGGGGCCAATTTTTACGATAATTGCTATCATTAAACAAGTAAATTATTCTTATGAAATAAACTGTTTTAATAATGTTATGCTGTGCTAGAAAATAATTAGACCTAGAGTTTTGTGTATTTTGACAAAAACTAATGACTTTCTAGCTTATGCCATTATTTCACAGTGCAAAATAGGTCTACAGCTTTTGTGTTTGTCTTTATTTTAAAAATTGCATGCATTGCAGGTGACCATATAAATATATATTTTGTCAAATTAACAACATATAGCCCTATTGATAGTAGGGTCTATATTGATAAGGCTTGTATATGTTCTTCATGTTATTGTAAACCAATTAATAACCATGGTTGTCAATTGGTGATGTTCTGGTTTGCAATAGGTTATCAAATGGTTATTAAATGGTTTACAGTTGGTTATCATCCATTTCACAAGCCTCTTTGGTGGTTATTAGTGGTTTACAAATGGTTATCAATTGGTTATTATGGTTTACAAGAAGTTATTATTTGGTTATCAATTGGTGATGAGTATTTTTAGTAAGGGGGCGGACGTCTGTGATGCACAACAATCCAGCATAATACATAAAGTTACCGTCACGGTGGTCTAGTCAGTCTAGTGCAGGCGCGGGACTGGGTCTCAATCCCAGGTCGAATTGCATTTTATAATCACGAAAGTGGAAATATAGGGCTCTACAGTAACACATTCCTAAACTTAAAAAAAACTAAAAAGTAGTTTTCGCGAATTTTGATTTTGTAAAGTCCAAAATTGAATATTATTCGTGATTTTTTGGTGGCTAATTGAGGCAAAATTTAGAAAATTTATTACTAGGGCTGTCCATTTATGCTTTATTGATAACTTTGCAAAGTTTCATATACGTTGGATGGTTCTCGGCCGAGCGAATAGCTATTTGCCAACTGCCAAATGTGTCCTATCCAATTCAATAGCTGGTAGGAAATGTCCCAGACCTCATGTTAATCTCAGCTTCCGCCCTTTGGCCGAGAAAAACTTTGACGCCATGCTAAGATTGCAGTTAGATTGACTCTTCAACCTACAGAATTAGATGTCCAGGCTGTGCTATAAGAAAAAACTATTCATTATCATTTAATTACTATTATAATCAAGAACGGTTGATATGCGATATTTCTTTCACGACACTTATTTCACTAATCTGCGACATAGTTTTTTCTTACTAGATTGCGTGTTGAGAATAGATTTGTTTGATGAGTTTTCTTGTCCCTCTGTCTGATGATAGTTTGGCTCTACCGACAAAGACGTAAATTAATATCACTGAAACGGTTTTGAAAATGATAGGATAGTTTCATTAACGGGTAAACTTCCTGTATGGTTCAGTCTTAAAAACATTGCTCGGATCTAGTTTGCCAACTGTAGCAGCTGGCTGTACTAGGAAGCGAATCTAGTAGACTCAACTCTAGCAGCTAGCTGAACTTGGAAGCGAATCTAATAGACTCAACTCTAGTAGTTAGCTGTACTAGGAAGAGAATCAACCGGTATTGTGAGACGAGGTGTTCTACCAGTAGTGTTTACATTCATCGAGGCCTCGACAGGAAGTACGAGTAGGATAAGGAAGGTCCTTGCGAACTGTATGTACTATTGCAATTTCCTTATGGTTTGTGTGGGTCGACACTAAGTAGCCTATACATAATACATATCCGGGATAATCTGAGTTATTTTTTAGTATCAATTCAAAAAGTGTCCTAATAGAAGATTTTATGTACGTTACCTGACAAAGCAAAGTATGAAATCAATCCGATGTTTACTGGCCGTTGATTGATTGATTGATTGGATAATGCACTTTGGCTATTCGAGACGATAAGTGTGGTGATAGTTGAGGGCGAGGTATGAGCAGAAGGGAGGAGGGGAAACCCAGGTCCCGGCACGTAGCCTGCTTCTTTCGAATAGTACCAAGGGGTCCAACGGCTTTACGTCAGTTGGTGTGGGTAGGGCAGACCCAGCCACAGTCAAAGGGTTGAAGGGGTGGGTTCTTACATCGTGGTCGTCGTGGTGAGGGGTCCTCGAGGACTGCCAGAGCTCGCCTCTAGTTTGCAACGCTCTCGTGTTGTGTAAGTGGGGCCCGCTAACGATATCACCTCACAGATCACTACGCCTGGCGCCCAGGGCTAGGCCCATCCCAAGCAGCCTAGACAACTATGCAAATTGGGACTAACTCAAGGTTACAAAACAAACTCGTTTTCAAAGCAAAGATGTTTTGTTATGTTGTCATTAAATGTTAAGTAATTGATGAGCTCTCCACCTCTACCTGCAATAAGCGCCTTCAGCTCTCCCTCGCGCGTTCAAAAACAAATATTACAGCCTACTAGATTGTGTATTTCATCGCGTTATCTTCGTCATCTTCATGAGATTAGTTTAGTTATGAACGAGGAGCATAGTCACCGATAGAGATAAGTCACTGATAGAGTTAAGTCACCGATAGAGTTAAGTCACCGATAGAGATAAGTCACTGATAGAGATGTCATCGATAGAGTTAAGTCACCGATAGAGATGTCATCGATAGAGTTAAGTCACCGATGGAATCACCGTTCGTACACGCGAGGCTCTTGTTGGGGAAGTCATCCTATTTTCTTTGAGCAGCAGAAAGTGCTAAACACAAGAATATTTCAGTTTGTCTCGGAAGATGATAGGAACTTTTCGTATTCGTTTCGCTTGAAGAAAAATTGTCTTCTTTATATTTACTATCAAACTGTTAACATTTTGTACAGGAATATTTGTAAAAATTCGAGGTTAAAATCACAATCCAAATTTCCTAATTACCTGAAAAATTAATGCACACCATAACTTAAAAAACAACAGATGAACTGGCATTAAATTAAAATGGTGGCATTATAATACAATTGGTCAGGCCACTGGCTGAGCGATCATAGTAGGTATTCTTAATTAGTCTTCTCTGCGCATGAGCAAAGCCCGATGTGACGTCACTGGTGGTCAGAGCACCGTGAGAACCAGCTCTGCTATCATGAGCTCCTGTTACAATCCAGCAGGTGGATATAGTAGGTATTCTCTATAGTCTCGTCTGCGCATGAGCACAGCCCGATGTGACGTCACTGGTGGTCAGAGCAACCGTGAGAACCAGCTCTGCTATCATGAGCTCCTGTTACAATCCAAGCGAGGCGAGAGATAATTAACAAGGAAATCAAGTGCGGGGCAAACAATACAGAGAAAGTTGGAGAGGTTCAGGTCGTATTGTCAGTGAGCGATGACATTGAATTAACAAACTGAAACAATATATGGGATTCTGGTGCCTCCGCTGACCATGTTCAACAAGTACAAGTAGAGGAGTACGCAGAATAGGGAGCGAAGCTTACCGTTATCATCATACCACGTCTGTTCCAGCGTTCAGCTTCCTTTAGAATATATAAATATTACAAGTTTCTGGGGAAATAGCCCCCCCGCCCCCTATCACAAATATCATTCTGTATCATCCTTGATCAAGGGCCATCTCACCAAAAAAACACATGTAAATCAGAGGTTTTTTGGTTTTTATCGTGGGACGTGATACACGCATAAAAGTGATGCATATATGGGAACTTGCTCTGTAATTTCCAATACATGATTATGAACAGGAACTCTGCACATAATATATATATATATATATATGCCGACTAGCTTACAGAATTTGTTCAAGATTACAAAGTTCAATTCAATTCTGGTGCTGTCCGCGGGAGGAATCGTGTCCAGCTTGATTGATTTCCTCCAAAAATATGCCGGTTTCTACTTGGTCATTGTTCGCTCGTCGATGGTGTCGGCGCCTACAGGGTTGGCTTGGTCGCCTTTAAACTTAATGTCCCCCACTGAAAATCAGTTCTGTGACAGAATGAGTAGGTAGACTCTAAATACGAATTTATTTTATTTGTTTCATTATAAATACTGTACATATTTTTAAGATTGCTACATTATTATAATATTATCTTTCAAATATCACCCAATATCATACTAAAATGCCGAAACTTGTACCTAGTCCTGCCTTTTTCTGCGCCCTCATCTAGCAAACAGTAACTTTTACTTATGTTTTGTGAATGATATCTCGTATTCTCTTTGCTGAGAAAGCACCAACGTCTCTCGCTGTGTTTGTATCACCCGCCCGCGCACATTGTCTCGCCTGTCAAGGTAATGCGGTTATTACTCCTGGTTATGACGCGCAACAAAAGGGAAAGCCCTCATTACCAACCGCGGGGAATGAAATGCCTTTCTTCGGGACGCAGATAAGTTTTACAATACAATAGAATTACCTTTGTGCCTTATCCAATCTGAGGCCGCGTTATTTACACGTTGGGTGCGGAAACATATTTTCTTATTTCTCATTGTGTTAGGAGTTTGTTTGCGTTGATGTTGGTACACTTTTCAAACAATTGTAAACAGGAACGAGAAAAAATAATGGGAGTTGAGTTGACTATTTAAAAAAATAAATTTTCCCTGGCTTGTTAATTCTACATTCACACACAAATGATTGATATCATTACGAAATCTCGTGAAATACTAGTTAATTTTAAACACATGTTTAAAATAATGCGCATTTTGAAGAACGATAATAATATTTAGTCTTTATGCGATTTAATGTTTTTGCACTTTTTTGCACACACAAAATCTGTGCCTGAACCAAAAATTATTTCTATATGACGATTATGACGACCTATTCAGTTATATAAAAAAGCAACTGATAAACAAAGGAAGTCAACTTAATGAAACCAATAACATAAATGCAGGCACAATAATAAAATTTGAAATAGTAATATAACACACAAAAAATAACAATTTTGATTGCATATTTAGGATATTACAAATATTTAAGATATTATTTAAAATGAACCAAATATAAAAAAATAAAATAATTGAAGAAAAGAAAGTAGAAAAAAGAGAACCTCAAAACAGAAAAAAGAAAATAAGACTTTTGTTTTCGTGGCATAGGTAAAGAGAACCTGCAACTTATCACTGGCTCATCCTAATTGAAACCACGAGTGTCTCTTAGACAGGATAGTCAACTCTGTTTGTCTCAAGCAAGGACAGAAGTCCCTCATTTCCATCCAAACAATGCACAGATTATAATACCTACATAATTACACAATTAGGTAATTATATTTAATTCGTCAGTTTTGTGGCCAAGTATTTATAACGGAGACCACAGTCTCTCAAGGACAACTGGTCGAATATTTCTCACAGGTACACTCACTGACGCAATGTTGTGGACTCTATGTGTCAGTACTACAGATGCTGCCTCTGGGCTGGGCACTCGCTAACATTCACATGTTCAGGGATCCTACATTCGCAAAGTATGTATCAATCATTATGCAATATTACAATTATATTGAAAAAAAAGTTGATATAATAAACTATAAAATGTACACACATAATTCAGTACAATTCCCTTGTTATTTATTGTCTTATTGTTGCTGTCAAATTTTACTAAACGTATTCATATTTAGTAATTAATATGATGTTCAGTGATATTCGTTAGAAACATGTTATTTTGATGGGTTTTGGGCATTGTCTTTTGTATTTGTTGAATTTTATTTATTTATTCATTTATTTATTTATTTATTTATTTAACGTGTATCCTATTTCGTTACAAAACATATACAATTAAATTCAATTAATTAATGAACCAAAAATAAAATAGGGGGGGGGGGGGAAGAAAAGAAAATCATGCAACATTATGTCGTTTGTTTAACATAATATTTAGTCTATCTCTCACTCCCCTAACGCATTGATTCAATTAATAATTTGTTTTGCCAAAACTTACCAAATATTTTTTCCCTCAAATAATTATTTAGAGTTTTTAGAAGTGTGTGAGTACCCGGAACTTTGAGTCAATTATTTGTTACTCGAAATTGAGTATCAAAAAAAATAATGATTTTGGTGGAGGTGCCGGGTCGCGCGCAAGTGTGAAAACGTGAAAATCGTAATGAAACTTTGTCACAACTTTACCAACCATGTTTAGCTTACAAATGAATACATCATGTGATACACTCTGCATTTCCAAGTCCTGTGCCTAGACCGCCACTCACACCAACGTCACATCTAACACCACATTACGCACATAACCACAAACATTTTGTCACCCGGAATGTTCTCACGTCTAAATTAAAGACAAACTTCCGTTTCCACTAAAGCCCATGATTCTTGATAACGGTGAAACAACATACAACAATGTTGCGACGTTGACAATCAGACAGTGTAATGACTCTCTCTTTGTTACCTAGCAACTCTATACTAATTGTCAGCAGTGTAAGTGACTTGTGGTGATTGAAGGCAGGGTAATGCCCTATTCACAGACGCGTTGCATTAGCGTTGAAGCAATGATGGACTCAATGTGTATTATTACAATTTACATCAAATGGAATATGTGTTTAGGTGAAATTTTCATGAATTTCTTCTTTGAATTAAATATATTTTACTTCTAAAAAAAATCAAATCGTATTTCGAGTCAACCCACTTAGTCACGTAACCTATTTTCTGTGCGCGACTTTCGTTCGAAGCGAACCAAGCCAACCTTGTAGCGCCAACGCCATCGACGAGCGAACAATGGCGCCAACTAGAGAAAAGAAAAGAGATTGGGGAAGACTGTGATGAGTAAACTTCAGTGCGGATTGCCTGTGGCGGTATTCGAACCCTGGAGCTCCCGAATCAGAGTCTCTCAATGTTCAATATTGTCGGTTGCACGAGCTACATCTATCGAAAGTTTGTGGTTAAGTTTCGAAACTATCTAGACCGGTCTCGGTGCATCAGTTACTAGCTCGAGCCTGACGCACGATCATCTGTGAAGCCTTCAGATGAGCCGAGACCGGTGACCGAGACCACGAGTACGATGTAGAAGGCGGTAAATCTAAACACCTCGTCTTTCTAGAAGGCGGTGACATGAAACATCTCTTATATCTACAGTAGAGGCCAGGCAGAGACTAGTCCCACAAACTTCTACCCCCACAACGAGCCCAGACCAGACTGACCGCAATCTCAGGGTATTGTTAATATGGCCCCAACCAGATTATTGCTTGTGTCAAGTACAATGTTCTGATAGGAGTAGCAAATTAATTAATGTCATATTCAGAATTGTCACTTGAAATTTCTTAAGAAAGATATAAATAAATGCCTTCCCCGAATAACGTTGCAACTAATTTGTGTTAAATTGTTCAGAAGAGTGATGAAAGTGTTCAACAAATCAACAAATAATTAATATACAAAAATAAATAAATTTGAAGTTATAATAAATGAATGAATAATATGTTGTATATCATTGTGTTGGTTTGTGGTTCAAAGTGGAGAAGAGTGGGGGTAAATGAGGGGAAACATTTCTCCCTACTCGGACTATTCTCTGTCTGCTTCTGCGTATAGAAGGCTGTGACACGAAGTGGAGAAGAGTGGGGGTAAATGAGGGGAAACATTTCTCCCTACTCGGACTATTCTCTGCCTGTCTTTCGCGTATAGGCGGCTGTGACACGAATGGAGAAGAGTGGGGTAAATGAGGGTAAACATTTCCCCTACTCTGACTATTCTCTGCCTGTCTTCGCGTATGAAGGCTGTGACACGAAACAGCTCGTCTGTCACTTCTTTGTTAGGACTGACTGATGTTCTCTGCCCGATCAGGTGGAACCGATGTTGCCATGCTACAGTCGCGGTGATTTGGGTTGGCCTAGTTTACATGGAGGCATAC
>JAMZAV010009657.1:0-24742 GCA_024449915.1 Sweltsa coloradensis | reverse complement strand
ATGATGATCACAATCTTCACAATCTTCTGCCCGCCCTAAGTCCATCAAGTCTCCTTTCGGGAAAGACCTAGGTCTACTTGGTCCACTAGGTCCATGCTCTGCCAGAGGGTCTAGGCCTACGATGGGTCTCTGTTCAGTTGTTTCCCTGATGTTGCTCAATCTGCGTTCTAAAATTTTCCTTTCTGCTTTTCCCTCGTCTACATCATTTACAAGCCTTACTACTTCTTCCCTTAGTTTCTCCAGATCATGGCTTAATTTGAGTATTTTCTTTAGTGCCAGGTTCATCTTTCCTGTTCTTAGGCCTCGGTCTAGGCCCATGCGTAGGCCTAGGCCTAGCCCTAGTCCCAAGCCCAGCCCTAGTCCTAGGCCTATCTTGTGTTGGGCCTATCTTGTGTTGGGCCTAACTTGTGTTGGGCAGAGCTCGCCATTAGTTTCAGGGAGTGAAACTCCCCTATTCTCGCGGTTTGGCCCGTGAATAGGGGAGTTTCACTCCCTGAAACTAATAGCGAGCTCTGGGTCGTCGTCGGGGAACCCCTTCCCTTTGACTACCTCCCCGATGGCGACGACAAAGACAACACGGACGGATGATGACACAGACGGAGACGACTACGACGTGGGGGAACCCCTGCCCTCCCCATATGCTTGTGGCTGGTTCTGACCAGCACAGGCCTGTCCACCCCTTGTCCCCCGCGTCATCCCTTACGTCCCTCCCTTCGTCTCGATTAGCCAAGTTGCATAAATATGAGACGTAAAGCAATATCCAATCAAATCTTGATCCATTGGTTGCAGGCACTTTTTAGCAGCTCAGTTTTCTCCTTTCATCTCGCTCTTAGTCATGGTTAGTTGCCGAATTTTTAAAACTGTTATCACGAAGTATTATAGAAACTTTAACCTGTTATTCCTATTGATCAAAAGGTTTTTAAATAAAATTAATTGATCAATGAGACGAGATGCACACCGGCTGCGGACCGCCATCTTCAAGATGCTAGGACTACCCTTTATCTAAAATGTAGCGCCTAGGCATATTACAATGTAGCTGAACTCTGAAAGTTTCAGTCAGAAAAGTTGTTTCCAATAAACAGTGGTATCTTCTATCGTTCTTCCTCCAAGATAACCACAAATCCAAAATATAAAGTCACAGAGGGCCTAGCCTAGCCTAGGCTCTACACAAGGCGCGATCAAAGGCGTCACACGAGGCGTCGTTCATTGCAAATAGGTCTTGATCAAACGTCGTGACGGACGACAGTTGAGCGCAGAGGGGGATTTTTCCACTGTTCAGTATGAGTATTATGGCCTGGTTTGGCATATTGAACAGATTTCTAAATATTTGCTGTTACTAGTGTTGATTTTAATACCTGTTATTTGTGTGAAGCTGATGTGTTATAATTAATGGATGGCTGATAATGGAATTAGTAATAAGCAAGCAATAAGCAATAAGAAAACAGGTTGGCATGGCATGCTAAGGACAATCTCTTTCTTTCTGGCCAGAGGACTATTGGTGTTAAAACACGAGCTATCTTTTGTAAATTACATTATGGAAATATTTGTCACTCTTCTGAGATAGTCCCAAGATTAGCAACTCTCTTCTCCAGGCGTCTTTTCTTCTGCGAATGTGATTTGACTGCTCTTTTCTGTTTTATGAAATACTGTTAGCCACCATCCAACTTTTCCAATTTTTCTTGGAGACACCAAGTCTTCTTCACAAAAATCACAAAAATATTGTTATTTTCAATATAAATGTTCTTTACTATTTTTCCCTTTTTTATATTTCATTCATTAATTTCATTATTCATTCCTTAATAATTCCTCACTTGAAGTATCCTTGGCTAATCGGATGACAATGTCATGATCGTGTTTACGATCGAAATAGTGTACGTTTTGTCCACCTTCTTAACATGTTCCACACGTTTACGCCAAGTTTGCTCACAGCTTCCGACCACTTCTTGAATGTGCAGTATCGGTGTCAGTGAGGGAATACGATGAATATTCACCCCCTGATCGTTGTCTGTTGCCAGTTGATTGGCTGTAAGCAATAGTGTCTATTTTATACAACACAACATTTTAATTTAGCCAAATTATATCATTCTCAAATTATGTTATCTATAATTTACCTTCATCCCTGGGGAAATGCGGATGTTACGTCGTTCATCTTGATCTTCATCCTGGCTAAGGGACTCGGATATCTCACCGTCAGTATCAAGCTGAAGGCAATCGTCGGATTTGTGGTTGAAGAACTTTTCTAGATTAAGTGTAGCATTTTGGGTTTTTATTAATGTCTGATAGTTAGAGGTCTGAATCCTCTTCTGCCTGCTTGCATTTTTTGCGAGTTTCCAGGTAATTACCTGAAAGTATTTTTGCAATGCATAAAAACTATTTATTCACACTAGGAAAACGCTTAAGTCCCGCCGCGTTGATGGATGAGCGGAATTTTTTTAAACGATTAAAGCGTAAAATTGTGATTTTTTTAATAGATCATTTTTCGATTACGCTCAAATTTCACACGAATATAAACTCATAAAATTAAAGTTCTGTGAAAAAATCATTACAATCGGATACAGCATGTAGGTTTTATTCGTCGAAGAAATGTTAAAAATTGAAAAAAATCGTAAAATTGCGATTATCATGAGAAACGATTTTTCGATTGCGCTCAAATTTCACACGAATATATTAATTTATAAAATTAAGGTTCTGTGAAAAAATCATTACAATGGGATAAAGCATGTAGGTGACATAAGACGAAGAATGTTTTAAAAATTTAAAAAATCGTAAAATTGCGATTTTCATAAGAAATAAATTTTTGATTGCGCTTAAATATCACACGAATATATTAATTCATAAAATTAAGGTTCTGTGAAAAAATCATTTCAATCGGATAAAGCATGTAGATGTTATAAGTCGAAGAATTTTTTTAAAAATCGAAAAAAATCGTAAAATTGCGATTTTCATGAGAAATAATTTTTTGATCGATTTTTCCCCCGTGCAGTTCTTCGTTCAGAGATTTCACAGACCTCCATAAAATTTCATCGCAACGCAATTGGAGTATTGGTTTAGCCGGAATCGTGTTCACAGACACACAAAAATACAAAAAAAAGAAAAAAAAAAACATTCCGGATTTTTTTCTCCAGTGTAGTGAAATGGAATCTTCGCTTCGCTCGCTACGCTCATCCAATTACAAACAACAATTCTGAGCTCAAAACCAGCTTGTTGTCTGACAACATGAATTGTGAATGTGTCGGAGGTGTTGTAGGTTGTCGTGTGTGTGTTGTTGTCGGTTGTCGTGTGGGTGGGACTGTCGGTTGCTGTCATTGAGTCATTCGTGCGTTTTTTTTCGGAAGGATTTGTCATGCAGATCGTGAATACGGGACGTAACATAACTGTTATGTCGTCCCATCTCTCTAATGATGTACCCCTCGCTGTTGTTCTTGTTTTTTTTGTAACCAAATTCTGACGATTTCTGAAACATACATATTTGACATAAGTAGAGACACTCTTGTACGGTAAATTTAATCACCACACTGGCTGCTTAAATATTTAGTACCCTGGTCCCTACAGTCAATGGAATTAGGAGGGTACTATTCACGAGTTGTTTTGCTTTGCGCATCATATTATAGTTTGAAACTACAAATAAAAAATAATTTCATGATAGTTATTATTGGTTTTTGTTGGGACGATGTCAATGATTGCTCTCTTCTAGTAAGCAGACTTATGAAGCTTAAAACATAATTAAAATGTAATAGTGAGGTAGCTTAGCATGAAAATGTCTACACGCGGACGAAAGCACAAAATGTTTACCACTTGCTACTAAGGCCTATAGCTTCCAATTTTTTATAGGAACCAGCTTTTCCGGCGGCCACTAAGACATGTTTTCTTTCTACGATAATACAATTGTGCTGGTTGTGCTGAAACAATCTCAATTTCCAAACGATCAAGCAATGACAAGTGTTATGTCCTACATAGTTTTGTCATTCAATTTGGTCTTAGATGCCGCATGAAATAAATAAAAAATTGCATTCGTTCTATGAATGATATGGAGGACATCATAGAAAATGGAAATTTTATAAATTGAATCTTAACATTTTTGAACAACATTTTTTAAGTTTTAGCAGTATTACAAATGTCATGTATTTATTATGGGCACTGATAACTTTACTCTTTTGTGCCCTAAAACCACAATAACTAACTAACTTACGAGATATTAAAGAAAGGATCCGTGAAAAGTCACGGATAGACCGTTTTTCTTTAGTTCCCATCCAATTGAGTTTCAACGCTAGGGACTTGGATAGAAGCTTTTTGCAAATCGTTCGTACAGCGTCGGTCATGCTTGTCCCTCCAAGCTCAGGAAGGAAAACTGAAACATTTAATTTAAACTGTTCAAGGCTGTAGGGCCTAGACTTACTGTAGGCCTAGTGCAATTGTAGGGCCGAGGCCTGCATGTTTGTGGCTTCATTTGCAAACAGACCAAAGGGCAAAGGTGTAGGCAATAGGCCTACCTTAATTACTAGCTACATGTCGAAGGTAAAGCACGAACAAATTAAAAAGGCCTAGGCCTAGGAAGGACCAACTGTAGGCAATATGCCTTACTTTTTTAGATTTTGGCCTAGGGCCTGCAATTTGCCGATTATATCCTCTAACTGCCCAACCATGTCACCCACACTGCTATTGATTGTTTCCTTAGACGTAAAATGCACCGTAATCTCTTTAGACTTGCACATTCTTTACTCACGCTTCGTTGTCCATTGCTGAAAGTTTGCAGGATCAACAGCATTAAAGATTTTGTACATTATCATATTATCTTTACACAAATCACACTTCCTTAACAAACATTTTCTTGCATTGGATCAAAACAACAGCTGCAATTGTCAAAGATTTGTGCTGCGATTGATTGGATAAAGCAATATCCAATCAATCGCAGCACAAATCTTTGACAATTGCAGCTGTTGTTTTGCCCTCAGTTACCTGCATGGCTGATTATTTGTTTACCAGCAATGTCATGTTTTCATGTATGATACAGAGACAGCTATCTCTTTCAGATACTTTAGGGGAAACGACCCAAAAAGGTCGAAGACTAGCAAAACGTGAACAACTTATCTTTGGACTATGGTGCTAGTTTAATTTTTATGCAAATTTTTTAAAACGGTATCACTAAAATAGCTTTTTTTTGCAATTTAAACCAAGAAAGTGATGGTATCCCTTTTCCAAAGGAAAAACCGGCTGTTAACATCGCGTTAAAAAAAAGTTCTGGATCTTTTTTTTGGCCCAATTTTTTTTCCTTCAGGGCGCCCTTTTCCCTTTGGGGATAGTGGTTATTTTTTTCAATTAACTGATTAAAGAAATTTTACAATTTTCCCAAACATTGGTACTTCTTGATTATTGACCGATATTTCCCTGTGGTACACTTTCTTGAAATATGTTTCTCCTCATGTTCTCATTAATTTTGGACTTAATACACCCCAACAAACAGTTGGAAAAAAAATTATTATTTTTTATAACCCAAAAATTTGTAAAATTTTCAATATATAATTTTAGTTTTTAATGTATTGGGGCTTATCGTGAATTCGTGACTATTGCTAAAACGTAATGTAGCATTTATCAAAAGTAATAACATTAAAAAATCGATGAAAAATCTCTAAAATTGTACCCCCACAAACCTTCATAAGAATTTTAAATTTTTGTGACCCCCTAATGCTCACTAGGCTCTAACATTCCCCTGCATAACTTCCCATCGATTTTTTATTCGCGCACAAACCGCATACGATAAAAAATTTTGAAAAAAATTACTTCCCCATTCAGTTCCCCTTACTTTATTGGCAAACAAAGCAATCTTTTTTTTTTTTCTTATGTAACCGTTTTCCTCCCTTGGGTTTCCCTCTATGGTCGGGAACCCGTGCATTTCCCTTCTCCTCTTGAATCCCATTTAAGAAATCTTTCTAGGTTTTTTGACGTCCCTAAAGGAAATTAATACAACAGGAAATTTTAATCCATTTTCATTTGAGTTGGGCCCACGTAAAAGTTCTGGATTAACACACAAAAATAAAAGTGTACATATCTTTTCAAGCGTTTGAAAAAAAAGTTGTCGGGGGGGGCTGGGGGGGTTTTTAATTGACGTAAAAATCCCGGTTATTAAAACCAGAAAAAGGGTTGAATTGTAATTTTTAGGCCTATGTCGTTAAAGCAATTTTTCTTTTGCTTCTCTCGGGGGTCCCGCATTTTCCCCCGGGGTTTCCCCGTGTTAATGGTTGCCGGTTCTGGACCAAACGCTGAGCATGGGGCAGTAGGAGTCCCCGTTCACTTTCCGTTATTTTGGGTTGGAGGTTTGGATATTAACTCGCCCCCAAAGTTAGCTTGCTGGGGAAACGGATTTTTTTGCTGAGGGGACGATCGGATGAAAAAAAAATTTCCCTGTAGGATTTCCCCTCATATAGGCCTTAATTCGTTTTTGATTGTCTTGATCTTTCCTTAGTGGGATTCCCTTCGGGGCGGAAAAGCAACTATTGTTTTTTTTGTTTTTATAGAAGAAATGGGGAAAATTTTTGTCTTGAATTATCAACCTCTCTAGTCATCGATTTAACTCAGGGTCAATATTTTCTAGCGTGCTATAATTATACACCTGGAGTGGGTGAAATGCGCAGTGTTACAGTTGGTTTGTAATACAGTGAATCCAAGAAATTGTAATATCTGCGAAAGTTGTATCTTTGCGATAAACCTCACTACACTTTTAAATATAGCTCGCAATAAACTTTTATACGTCTTGGAGATCATGTTAGTGTCATCATAAGTTTTTGAAAAATTTTCCATGCACTTAGTGCAACAACGAATGACCCCGCTGCCCCGCCCCTTTTGACTGCCATCTACACGGGCCACAGCAGCACACAAAGCGCAGCAGCATCCGCAGTGGGTCAGTTGTTCTTGTCCATGGGAGTGTATGGTCTCCCCTTCGTTCGTTTCTTGTTCGGTCCCCACAGTAAAAGCTTTGGGGTTTTTTATACTGAATTTTTTTGTTTTTTTGTGTTTACCGTAACGAAAGTCTGTTTTTTTCAGACTGAAAGTTATTTTTACCCCCTTTTTTCTGTATTGCTTGTCAGTTAAGTGCTTGTTATCCGGTTTTGCCCCCCGTTTGTTCCCCCCTACAGCCCGTGGAGTTTAATGTGGTCAGTGTGAGATAGCTTGTCTTACGCTGCTTTGGTTTTTTCAGAAATTTTTTGGTGTTGTGTCCTCATTTGTTCTGTTTAAAGTTTGTTAATTCAGGTGGTTGTTCTGTCCAGAGTGGAATTTTCTTTTTGTTTTTTTTTTCTACCCTGTTTGTCAGGTAATGTCTTGTTACGACTCGCAACAGAAAACATGCGTTAGTGTGTACCCCCCCTTTTTTTGACTGAAGGTACGAGCTTCTACTTCCCTACTTTCTTGTGGGAGGAGTTTTTTTTCCCGGGGGATTTTTGGAACTGCATGCAAAAAACTACCACAGTTTAAAACCAATTGTCCTATACCTTCAATATAAAAGTTTTTTTTTAAACAAGCTTAAAAATCAAGGCAAAATTTTTGGGTCAAGATTGCGTGCCAACTTAAAACGATGTTAAAGGGGTTTAATAATAACAATTGGGTATTTGTGGTGTATTTAATTCTAAAACACCCAAGGAATTAAAAATAAAGTCTCTAGAAAAAAAATCCAATCAATCGAATCTTCGGTTTTTACGCCCCTCATTCCAAATTGCATTTTTAAGATTTTGTTTAAACATGCTTGGGCCTAGTGTTTGGGGCTTGTGATAAATACTAGGAAAACAATGCTCAAAAAAGAATATTTAGATATTCAGGGAAAACTTATTAATAAATGTAGATGTAAAGATAATTTGCGATGACTTCCCATAACAGTTCTTCTAATCTCCCGTGGCACAATTTTTTTAACGCATTGTAGCTATCGAAAACTTCTCACCCTTTCAGATGGCATGTTTTTTAACGAGATTTTGATGGGCGTCCAGTGTCAGCCTTTTCATTTACCCCCCTCTGCCATAACCTAGCGTTTTTGGGTGCAGGCTAGGGTCCTTATGCTGAATTTCCCTGCAATCCTTAAAACGGTAGTAAAATTTCCAAATACTTTTGAGGGCCCTTTATTTGGCAGCTTTTAAATTGGCCGGGGTGGGATCATACTTTTTTTTAAATTCAAGCACACTAGTGTGCGTTGTTTCTACAGCTGTTGATGCACGTCCCCAGTAGTTTAATTCTCCCACAGCCTTTCCAAAAATTTGGGAAATTTTTATTTATATTTTTATTTAACATCTTGTGCGATGTCCTAACCAAACAAAGTAAAATTTCCTTAAAATTTTTTTTTACATTTGATAACAAATTTTACAACAATTATTCGAGAGAAAAGGTTTTCTTATTAATCCAATAGCCCCAATAAAATAATAGAAATAATTAAAGAGCCTGGTGTATATAAGGTATGCCCACAGTCCCTACACTATAGACCATTTTTTTACTTTGTTTTATATGATAAGGAAAGTAAAATACAAGCATTTTAGACACGCACTCGGTACACCCTCACGGGTTACCCGTCGCGGGCTAGCGCCTTGCCTTCATAACTTCAGTAGAACAGGGGGGTTTATTGTGTGGGCGGTGATTGCGTGTAAATAGTATTTCTCAAATTTTAGGCCTAAAAATAATAAATACAAAATATAAAAAATATTATTGGTCTGACATTTAAAAGAAACAAAAATTAAATTTTCCGGCAACTTCATTTTCGAGCGTTACTGAACCCCAGTGTCGTTTTTAATGAGGTAGGTGATGTCCAAATAATTTTTGCTTGAGTTGCGGGGGAATGGAATAGGGCTACAGGGGGGCTGGGGAAATTTTGGTGGGAAGATGATGTTTTAATGGAAGGGGTGATGTGGCAGTTCGATATAAGTATCCTTTTGGGCTGGGGTGGGGATGATTTTACGTATCGTTTGGGCCCCGTTTTTCAGTTTAATCTTTTAACTTTCTGATTTCTTCAGTAGTGCAACTTCGAATTTTTGCAAGAATAATTTAAAGCAAAAAAAGGTAATTAATTAAAAACACTTCGAAAAAAGTCAAAAATCACAGCAACTTTTTTGCCAAAGCAGTCTGAAAAGTCTGGGGGTCGACTTCATAAATTTTTCCGTGGAGCCACCCTTTTAAAGGGGGGCGGCAATGTACAGCACTTTCCCAAAACCCCTTTTTAAAAATCCCGGACACTGTCGACCGAAACTTGGAACCTAAAGCCAAATCTTGCCGTTGGAGATTGAGACTAATCACATCCAACACGGGGGGTTAGAGGATATTTAATTACTCAAAAATTAAACAATGCCATTGCATTGCAAAATTTGGGGGGCCTGTGGGAAAAACTTTACTTTAAATCTCTTTCATCAACCCCACTAAATTTTCCCGTTAGGACGATCAGTCATTTATTTTTTTTCGGGGCAAGAGCTTGAAATTTTATCGAGTAGTCGATCCCAAACTCGAAAGAGCTGAAAACTGCCGATTTTTAAGCATCTAAGTCGCAATAAAACCAAAAATATATTTTTTTAATAGTTTTTCATTAACCCTAAAGGTCGTCAACTTAAAAGAGGTAATAAACGGGAACCCAACTTTTTTTCTGTTTTGCCTTGGAATGTTAAAAACAAAAAATTTGAGATATGTTTCGTTACGATGATGTTGATATTGCCGTCAGGAAAAACTGCATCGGCGAATCTTTTCCAAATTATTGAAGAAAGTAGCAAAACCAAAACCCACGCTTTATTGATGATTTTTTTTTCCCTTTTTACAAATTTTCCCTTTTGATTTTAATGAGTTGATACTTTTTCATAAATGGGCAGCAAAAATGCACAGCTATAGGATTGAATCGTGTCTCATGTGCAGATACGTCAGTGCAAATACTATAATATTCTTTAAGATACTGCTGTAAGTAACTTTTTTTCCGGGCCCGAATTTTCAGATTTTGAGGCCCAGTCCAAACTACTAAAACCACTTTAAATGAAAATATGTTTTTTAGTGATTTGACTTTGCTATAATGTATTTTCCAAGAAGTTTCCAATAGTAAACCCCATCGTGCCTCGAGCTTATCTCTCTAACATTGAACTATCATCCATTTTAAATTTAAAGTACAACCCCAGTAATAAATACGACTGAGTGAGACAAATGCGGCTGTCGGGTTACTTTTTCCCCTTGCGTCGTTAACTTCCCCCTTGTTTTACAATACAACGCTGAATACCTCAAATTGTTTGCTGTACATGTGAAACATATTGAATCGCTCACTTTTTAGATTAGATTAAGGATTCTAGTCCTGTGCTCCTGTCTTTATCTTAAAATTTTGTCAAAAAAAACCGTTTGAGTGGAAGTAGCGCAAAACCTTTCTTCCCCACTTT
The DNA here is from genome assembly GCA_024449915.1 of Sweltsa coloradensis. Taxonomy (NCBI): domain Eukaryota; kingdom Metazoa; phylum Arthropoda; class Insecta; order Plecoptera; family Chloroperlidae; genus Sweltsa; species Sweltsa coloradensis. The sequence goes on along the minus strand of JAMZAV010009657.1, from coordinate 14,369 downwards.
GCTTTTTGCAAAAACACGAAAGATATATTTCCATGTTTTCCCACGTCTTAAATTCGCCACGCGCATTCTATTGGGCTTAAAAAATCGTTTATTGGCTTTTGGGTACTTTAAAATGTTGTTCACTTTATCTCGCTCAATCGCTCTTTGCTGGTTAATTGTTTTTTCCACCAAAGGTTTCTTCTGATTTGAAACTGCAACGACCAAAACTTATAGCTATGACTCCCAGCGGTTTTTTATTGAAATTTAAATGATTTTTCAGTTTTGATGTTTTCATCTTGCATAATCAACTAACGAACCCTTTTTACGAATTTTTTGCCAAGGAAAACAAAGACAATAAAAATTCATTTCGTTTTCAATGCATTCTTGGTGGGAACGGAAAAATGTTCTGTTGGGGAAAAAATTTATCTCGTTCATCCCCTTTAAAAAAAGATGAATATGTTCCCAAATCGTGGGCAAACTGATTTGTGTTCATGAACTTCCTTCTTAAAAGGAAACTTCCACATACTTTAGGTGTTTTTTATCTAGGCCCAAATCGTTCAGACCAAAAAACTTACTTAAGTCGATGAAAACCATCAATCGTCATGTGGGTCATAATCCCTACAATTGATATTTAAATACAACTCTTTGGTTATCATTAGCAACATCGTTTTTAGAACAAGAAAGGGTCTCTCAAGCTTGCCATCTCGCATGCCGTGGTACTCTGTCAGGTGTATCCTCAGGCGGCTGATCCGGTCTCCGCAACGTTCGCAACGATATTTGACAGGACACCGTTTAACCTTTCGTGCGGCGGCCATTTCCTGGTCCTCGTCCGACTGGAGATAAGAAATGCACAAATTACAATACACGGTCAAATACTTTAAATTACAAATCACAAGCCATGTACGCGTACTCACCGAATCGTTGCACCGTTGACCGGGCAGCCGCCCAGGCTGGGTCATCCCCAGGTTCCTCCTCATTCGGTACCGCCCCATGTATCGTCGCGATTCGAGAATGGTGAGGCCGTGCCTCTTCCCAATGTGTTCCTTTAAATTTTTCAGGTTTTTTTTACACATCGGGCACGTAAACCTCTTCTCTATCTTGATTTTGTTTTCCACAAAGTAGTCTGTGGTCTCGCTCCTGTCCGACTGCAAAAAAATCAAAAATTTAAATCAAGCAACAAGAACAATAATGAAGATAGATTATAAAGATTAATAGAAATACACATCATACTTACATCCGACGACGCCCCGTCGTTTTGCTCGTCGATGACGACGTTGGCCGCCTCGGCGAGCTCGCCGTCGGCCACCCCCTCGATGACGACGTTGGCGGCCCCCGGAAGCTCCGCGTCGGCGGCCCCCGCCGGATGTTCCATCTCTATGCTCATTCGTGAGTGCATCTACGAGTTGGCAAAAGTCCTCATCTTGGATGAGAGGGGAGTTCATCGTGACCAGTTAAAACTACAAGAAAGCATTTTCGAATGGCTTATATTGTTCCTTGTAGTGGGCTACACGGCTAGAAAGTGCCGTATCCAAGTTACTAGTTTTACGTAGACACGCGTTAGGACGGCCATACAGAGTCAAATTACATCGTAATGATCATCATGTTAGGGATTATATTTTGTAATGACACTCCCCGCAGTGTTTATTCTGTTTCTGCTTCTCAAATGAAGAATCCAACATGATTGTACGAAGTCCACTTACAACGCCGACGGATCCATCTCTGAGTTGCCGTCGCTCTAGAGTGTTCCGCCAGTCCACGCAGACCAGGTTCACCCTGGTGCTAAGGTTGAACGGGGCCTCCAGACGAAGGACGGCGATGTCGGCGACGAAGTTCGTTTCTCGTCCGCGGTACAAGTCAAGTAGCTCAATCACCGAGACGTTCCTCGTCTGCACGCTACGGTCGTCATCATCCCAGGCTCGGAGGTGCTTGCCGGCAGCCACCTTGTAGAGGCTCGCAGCTTTCTTCCTGCTGGTATCCCAGAAACAGTGCGCGGCTGAAATCAACACAAAGCACTGTAGTAGATATCTTGTAAGAGTGTTTTATTAGAGTACATACTAGCAGAATGAATCATTCAGCCTTGCTCCACTTTAATAATTGATATTGTTACCAGGAACAACAACCTGGGGTTTGAACAGTGTTCCGCCGCATATCTGTTCTGTAGTTCCAGTGCCGGGCAGCACCTGGTTCATCCCGACATGCTTTGGAACCTCCCCGGTCTCCCCGATCTGGCCCTTGAAGAAAAGCCCTTGGCCGTTGTCGGTGATACGTCACCCATAGTCCGGGGACAGACACCACACTTAGGGTTAGAGTAAGTTTGATGTAGGATATAAATATTTTTTAATCTTTCAAATCATATTACTATTGTTTGCTCATGGTCACATTATAATGACACTACTGCTACAACTGATTTATATAAATTTAATAGTTATTCTAGATTTGGTTCTTAATCAAAAGTTTGTTGTACAAAGTCGATGTGACTGTCAGAAATATTGCAATAGTATCATACATAGGCCTAATTGATTCCAGATGTGACATTTTATAAACACAATTTAGAAAATAATAGAAATTCGTCTAGAATTCAAAGATAAAAGAAGTCCCGACAGCACCAGAAGACCGGTTTGCGTTTTGCTTTACCCGTATCGTTCCCTGTCGTTGCATGCTAAAAGAGCTTAAAAGACGTCGAATTCAGTGCGGAGCACATCGCAGTTTTCTACATATGCTTGGTTACAAACCATCCCCATCATGTACTATGCGGTATGAAAAACTTGACCCATCAGCGCCATCTCTGCAGCACGGCCACGGATACCTTTGAATACTTAATTTTACAAAACATACACATTGAACTTATCAAAAATTCAGTTCAATGGAGATGGATGATTTATGGTGGTGGTGCTACAGCACCAGCGCACAATAGCACGAGTCACCACTGGTTGTGGATATCTATTGGCGTCAGGTACCACATTTTATTCCGCAAGTCATTGCGGAATTAAGCAATCATAGAGTCCATTAGATCAACTCCGCCCATATGCTTGTTGTACATAATTGCATATGGACGGGGTATTTCTTTTTGCTCGTTAGATTTCCTGCAGTAACGCTTGGCTTCAACTAACGAAGCTATGACTGCATATGAAGAAACAGTGTGTACCAATGAGGTGTCGAACCACCATACCACAGTATCATTTTTATTCGAGGTCGCATAGGAACAGCTTTCTCTTCAATCTCTCTTAAATCTTTCATTGATGTAAGTTTTGCATGTTCCCCTTTTAGTCTGTGTGCTCGAATAGTACCAAGAAACCAAGAAGAAAAAGAAGAAGTTCACGGAGTTTTTTAATACAGGGAAAACCCGTCAAAAAATTGTCCAAATATACTTTGTGCGTTTCACCACCTTAAGTGGAGCTTCGTTACCTATCAATGTGATTTGAAACGAGATTTTTATTATTGGCAATTCTCGGTGCACTGTTTGACAGTCTATGATAACATTAAATTCGTGGATAAGGCAATATTTGCGACACTCCTGTATCGTCACGATAAACCTCACTGCACATATAGAAATATCAATCACAACTAATAAATTACACCTCTCAGAGTTCATGAGAATTGTCATCAACACAATTTTGAAGAGTTTAAATGCACTTTACGCATTCATGTGGTATTCATACTAACTTGTCACCCTAAAAATCATTCCTGTGTTTTAATCTGGATTTGTAAGCATTCAGAGGTTTTCAGACAGTGATTTGCTACTATAAGGTTATTAAGAGTTCAGTGGGTGCGGTGAGCAAATACATTTAATTTAATTAAATATCTTTATAGGAATTTAAACATATTTTAGATTTGTGATAGCATTTCATCATTTTCTACCTTGACAACAAGCTCGATGCTTATATACTCATTAAAAAATCATATTTATATAGTAACTTTTGAGTTTGTTGACGTTAAAATCCTTCCCTTATTTTGAAGTATCATTGTAAAGCCAAATTTGTATCATAAAGTTGTTTTATGAAGTAAATATTTAAAAAAGGATTTGTCTTTTGATTTTCTGTCAAAAAATCAATTGGAACGTTCGCTTGTTATATAAACAAACTTCAAAATATTATTGTTTACTTTTCTGACAGCAGAATCAGGCCTAGGGAACTTGATTTATATTCTTTCGATTATAACATTACAATTTCTTTCTTTCATAATGGCTAAACCAGTGGTTAAACGTTGTACCGTATGTAATTTGAAAAAGAGCAAGACAACTAAACGCCTAGAGTGCTGTGTATGTGAAGATATTGTCCATCGGGTATGTATAAATATGAGCCTTGAGGCATTCGATTCAATACTTGGACGATGGGAATGTAATAAGTGTTTAAACAGTTATAATAGCAGCAAGTGCCTTCAATGTGGCGTTCAAGATGTCTATGAACTGAAGAATCGAACAAGAAGAGTTTCGCCGAGATGGTATTGTATGAATTGTTTATTTCCCCCTCTAAGTGTACATGAAATTTACATGACAAATCTTTTTAATCATGATGTCGATAAAGACCCTCAAAGTTTAAATGAAGATGTTACTAAAGGTTTAGCTGTATTGCCAAAAGGAATGAAGCTTGGACATCTCAATATACGTAAGTTGGATAAGTATATAGATCAGTTGAGAGTTATTCTTGACACGTATAATTTTGATATATTTGCTTGCTGTGAAACATATCTAGATGAGTCTGTTCTAGACGGTTTTATTTCTATTGACAATTATAAAATGCTAAGATTTGATCGTGAAAGGGTAGGGGGAGGGTTAGTTATTTATATTGCTGAGAAGTTTATGTCTAGTGTAATTGAGTGTAAAGTTAAATTTCCGATAGATGTTGAGTTGCTGTCAGTTAAATTCTGGCTTCCGAATGTAAAGCCAATGATTTTTACAGCAGTTTATAAAGCTCCACACGTCAAGTTAGAAGAATTTTCAGATTGTTTTGATAGTTTAGTAAATAATTTAAAATCGGAAGCTAATGAATTGTTTTTTCTAGGTGATTTCAACATTGATTTGAGTAAGAAGACATCACCAGTAATAATTTCAAATTTCTCACTAGATCACATGGATTGGTACAATTGATAAAGTCTGTTACTAGGGTTAATAATAGGTCAGCTACTTTAATTGATCATGTTTATGCAAATCACAATGAAAATATTATTCAGTCAGGTATTATAAGTGTAGGATTAAGTGATCATGAATTAATTTATTGTGTTCGTAAGATTAATAAGCAAAAATTTCTTCCTAAATTTGTTAATACTAGAAATTATAAGAATGTTGATTGGAAGCAAGTAGATGAAGATATCTTAAGTGGTCCCATTGAACAAATTGGTATGGCGGTAAGTGCAGATGATAAATTAGAAATGTTTGTTAAAGTAGTCGTAGAACCTCTAAATGAGCATGCACACCCCTTGAAATTAAGAGTTAAAGGTAAGCCAGCCCCATGGTTAACAGCAGAGATTAGGAAATCCATGCACAGGAGAGACCACTTGCGCAAAGAATTCCGAATTTTTAAAAGGCATTCAACGTGGGAGGAATACAAGAAAGTTAGAAATAAGGTAAATAATCAGATTCGTTTTTCTAAGCGTGAGCATTTTAAATCTTCTTTTGATAATGATATTTCTTCAAAATCTTTATGGTCAGTTTATAATAAGTTGACAGGTAACAAAGAGAAAAAAGAGTGTAGCATAGCCTCATTGACAGAGAATGGGGTATCCTACACGTCTAATCCAGATATTTGCTGTTTGTTACAAAAAAGTTTTGTTGTGAACGATGTAGATTTTTCCAGTGAAATTGTTAAGTTTAAAGATTTAAATAGAAGAGAAGCAGAGAATCTCCCGCAAACAAATGTAACTAATGAAGAAGTCATTTCAGCAATAAAACGCCTTAAAATTAGAAGCTCCGCAACAATTCAAGAGATTCCATGCATAGTATTTAAGAAATGCGCATCAATAATCGGATTATTAGCGTATCTAATTTCCCATTTCTTTCTTGTAGGTGATTTCCCAACACAGCTGAAATTGGCAAGGGTAACGCCTATTTATAAGGGTAAAGGTAAAAAGAGAGATAGAAATTCTTATCGACCTATATCAACTCTTCCAATTAAAGGAAAAATTATTGAAAATATTTTACACAAGAGGTTATTACATGAAGTGGATGCATCTAAAGGTTTAAGTGCAAACCAGCATGGTTTCAGGAAAGGTAGGTCAACGCAAAGTGCCCTTCTAGCATTTACAGATGTTATCTATAAAGGGATTGATAAACGTAATGGTTAGGTTGGAGCTGTCTTTGTTGATCTTAGGAAAGCATTTGATTCAGTACCTTTTTTACCTCTTTTAATAAAATTAAAAACCAGGTATAACGTTAGTCCTTATTTGCTATCAATTGTGGCGGATTATTTTTTAAATAGAAAAATGTTTAAAAATCTTGCAAAATATAGTTCAAAAGTATTCAATATATTTTGTGGAGTACCCCAAGGATCAATATTAGGACCCCTGTTATTTATTCTTTATATAGATGATATATCTACTATAATGGGAGGCATCAATTATATCTTATATGCTGATGACTTGGTCTTTTATTTAGAAGGTATGGATGTCGAAGAGATCGTAAGACGTCTTCAAGAAGTTCTAAAGAGGATGGATGATTGGTTTAAAACTCAGGAACTTTATATTAATTATAGCAAAACAAATTTTATGATTTTTCATAAGGCTAATGATAGAAGCATGAATGATATTCATTTGACGTTAAATTACAATGGTAAGTTAATTTCTAGAGTGTATGAATTTAAATATCTTGGAGTTTTCTTAGATTGTAATTTAAGTTTTAAGAAACATTATGAATATGCGTGTAATAAAGTATCATCAGCAATTGGAATTATAAGTAGAATGAAGAGGTTTGTAACCGAGAGAATGTTGAGGTTACTTGTAGATTCTTATATTCACTCTGTTATTGATTATTGCTTAGTGGTTTGGGCAGTAAGACCTTCTACTGAGTATGTTGTACTCCAGAAGAGAATTGACCATCTGTTTGATTCATTTCCCCTGAGCCAAGATTTGCAGTCTGATTGTTTCACGATTGAGGAAAGGATGAAGTATAGCGTGCTGGTAAATACATACAAAGTATTGAAAGAAATGTTTTTAGGTATTCTACCCAATATTTTTAAAATTGTTGATCGTGATAGAAATTCTACTTTAATAAACTCATTGGAAGTTCCTAGATTAAATTCTGAAGCATTTAGAAAGTCATTTATGTACAGAGGCGTATCCTATTGGAATTCAATTTCTTATGATATTAGAAGCCAGTTTAATAATCTAGGAATTGTACAATTTAAAAGTAAAATTGAAGCAATGATAACGTATCAAAGAGCAAAAAATTGATTTTTACTATTTATTTGTAGGTTATTGTCTGTGTGTTTGTTTAATGTCATTATTTACCTTCATAAGTTGCTTATTATTGATTTTACTTTTCTCTTTGTTTGTTCATTATTGCTTTGATTATGATATAAACAATGTATTTTCAATTATATTTTTGCCTAGATTGTCAGGTTGCCGCCCACTGATGGAGCTTGCAACTTGAGTTAGGTGTCCTGTATCATTGCTGTGATCAGTTTGACATAAACAATTTTAAATAATTATATATATGAGACAAGATTCGAACACAAAAATGAAGATTGAACACAAGAATAAAGATTTCGCGTTTGGTGGTTTCTTCCGCGAAAGTTTGATTATACTCCCTGATTTGCTGTTCCTGATTTTTGGCAAACCTCATATTCGTTTGAGTGGGATCGTCTAATAAATCATTTTTTTCTTTTCGTTTTTCTTTTTTAATGTTTTTTTTTTCCCCTCTTTTTCTTTCATTTTTTTTTTCTTTTCTTTTCTTTTCATTCTCCACTTTTTTATATTTGATTCATTCATTAAATGCATATAATATCATTCTATTTGTTACCGAAGTTCTTGTGTTAAATGCATTGTTGTTGTAATGCTACTATTTCAAATATTTACGAACATGTAGTTTATTGTTGTTTCTGCATCTATGTAATTAGATTTATTTAGTTGTCCTCCTTTGTAAATCAGTTTTTATAACTGAATAGGATTGACGTTAAATAATAAATAAATAAATAAATAAATAGTACAGCATCGATATGACCTCGCCGCCCCGCACCTTTTGACTACCACCTTTGCTCACGAACACAGCGCAGCTGCAGCCTCGCACTCGCAGTCGGTCTGTCATTCTTGTCGCTGGCGGACGTGTTTTGTCTCCGCTCTACGGTCTGTTCGTGTCGAGCCTCCTCAGTACATGGATATAGCTTCTGTCACTGCTGAATGTGTTGTTTGACCAAGTTTTTGCTGTTATATTCTCGCATCGTTCTCTTTAATATTAGTGAACTTCGGGAGATTGTCTGTTCTGTCCAGGCTGGGAGGTTTGTTTGCTATTTATTCTGTCCTGCTTGTCAGGAAAGCATTTGTTATGTTAGTGTTGGTCTCAGTCTGTTCTGTCTGTACAACTTGAGGGATTGATGTTCGGAAAGTGTCTGGTTCTGTTCAGTGTGGGATGAGAGCCTAGTCACACAAAGGAGGTGTCCGGTTTCTGTGCTTGGGTTTTTGTTATACCAAATTCCCTGTGTTTGTGTTGCAAATTACTCATTGTTTGAAGCATTATTTTACTAATGATGTAAGTTAGTGTTACTAAGTAAGTTGTTGACGTTATAATTTGTGCACATTTTTGTGCACGTATGTGGTATTGTCTGTCAGTAGGGTAGTAACGTACTTTACACAGTTTGTTCCCTTATTAATCTGGCCTGCTTGTCCGGGAAGTGCTCGTTAACTCAGTGTTGTGCTCCGTCACATCCTGAGTGATGACATCCAAATCTTTTTTTTTTTTTACTGAAGCAGGATTGTTACAACAAAACAATAAAACAATAAAAATTCCTAGGATCAATCTTTAGATGGCAGGTTATACAAAAAGAAGTTGTATACACATAATTTGGTTTCATAGTATACAGCGCTCGCTTTGATACACGGGGAAAGTTTAACTGCCTGAACGTCCATTGTAAATTCGACAAGGTTTGTCGGATTGTCCAATGCCAACTTCTTATCTGTTTCTTTTGATGCTCGGGCTTCTAAACATTTTTCTCGGTGTTGTGCATGCTCTGCGTCAGATATATTTCCAACAAAATTTCCAACGCATACATAACACTGGTCTTTTTTTTGCTTGAATATTGTTAAATTCTGACTTTCAAATTCTCTCTTGAATGTAACAATGCTTAACGCTCTGGTATTATCTTCCACTGCCTTTTCTTAATTGTTCTGGTATATCTCCTCTTTTGATTTAATTATGGGCTCTTAATATAGTTTAGTTGAGTCTTTCCTGCAATGCGACATGTAATTGTCCTTTTTTCCCAATATATAAAAAATATCAAAAGGATATCTGGTAGGAATACATTTTTTAGTCCTTCCGGCATTATTGATGACAAATGTTTTAAGACATCATCTGACATGAACTGCCATTGCGGCGCGTTACGCACTTGTGCAAATTTATTGCCGCGAACTCGGAACACTTGCAACACACTACTGTCGCCACTGGACGCCCACGACTGACTGCCTGTTTCTTCCTGCAGAACTCCGCTTCCCCAAGCCAACTCTCGCGGGCTAGCTACCACGTCACGTGACCTCGGCGGACACATGTCACGGCTAGGTTAATTGGGAGTTGAAGGCGTTAGGCTAGCGTCTAGGACAATGGCCTGCCGTCTTACGCGGCCTGCTAATTCGTCTGAGTTTTGAGGAATTTCCACTGTGAAAACTTATGACGATTTCTCTACTTAAGGGGGGCCGTTTTCTTGTCCAGCACTCTACCCTCACATTCTTGAGCCTTGACCCCTGCCTTCGTAGTTGCAACCCAGTTAGTTCGTTCGCTTGCTGGCCGATGTTCCCCTGACTGTGCTTGCACTCTATGCAAGGCAATTATTCCCTTGCCTAACTTATTATTATTTTTATTATTATTATTATTATTATAATAATAATAATAATAATTATAATAATAATAATTATTATTATTATAATAATAATAATAATTAATATTAATTATTATTATTATTATTATTATTATTAATATTATTATTATTATTATTATTATTAATATTATTATTATTAATTTATAATAATAATGTTAAGGACTCTCACCTTTGCACACCTCTTCAATGTGGTAACTTGAGCCACAAGTTCTTGAGATTTCTGGTCTCTGTTGTGGGACATAAGAAAATATTGTTTTAATAGATCAACTTGAGCCAAAGTATAATTAACTATACATAGATACTTTTACAATGTAACTTACACAGTCCTAATGTGTAGTTTTGAGAGCTTCAATTTTTTTTTTCTTGTGTCTGCAAAAATAACAAACAAAACAATCAGATGAAAATTGTCTAGATTGGAATGTTATCTGTGATTGATTATTATTATTATTATTTATTATTATTATTATTATTTATTATTATTATTATTATTATATTATTATTATTTATTTTCAATATGTCTGGATTACAAAATACGTACATATTGCTGGTGGCAAGAGTAGAGCAAGGCCCTATAACACAATGTGCCTTGCCACCAGTTTAATATCGATATTCGATAATTGCGATACTTTCAAAGTTTTATTTTAAATTTAGGCCAAACAATTAGCTCAATTGTTATGACATTTTTTTGAATATATTTATCATTGTTTTTGAGGTAATTAAGTTGGTGTCAAAATTTGAGTGAGGCGAAAAATTACAAGGAAAAAAATTATAACTTTTAAAAGAAAACAGCAGATAACATAAGGAGCACAATATAGAAAAATAATTTAGTGAATGGCAAGTTTCTGTTAAGATTAAGATTAGATTAAGGTTAGATTGCTGTGTATTGTATTTATAACTGTGGGCTAACTTTAATAGTTTCGGCCTGGGCCTCATAAAGTTTAAGAACCTCCGTCATTGTCTTTGTCACTTTTAACAAATCCTCCAGCATCTGTAAGCAGAAACAAATATTTTGATGTATTTAGGCCCCAGCATTTAGCTGCCAGCCCCCAGTTATGTTGGTAGGCCCAAGCCTGGCAATGACGTACTAATTTATTTATTTATTTAACGTCTATCCTATTCAGTTATAAAAACTGATTTACAAAGGAGGACAACTAAATAAATCTAATTACATAGATGCAGAAACAACAATAAACTACATTTTCGAAGATATTTGAAATAGTAGCATTACAACAACAATGCATTTAAACACAACAATTTTGGTAACAATAAAAAAAATATATATTATATGCATTTAATGAATGAATCAAATATAAAAAAGGGTGGAGAATGAAAAGAAAAGAAAAAAAAAATGTCTGGCATGTAATGCATGTTATCCCTATCTCCCTACCACGACGTGGGGGAACCCCTGCCCTCCCCATACGCTTGTGGCTGGTTCTGACCAGCACAGGCCTGTCCACCCCTGTCCCCGATCAGGGAGGCGGGAGTCAGTGTGGGTGGCCTCTTGTGAAACGGGATCCTCAAAATCGTGTCCCTGCACAGGACCTCGGTGTTTATGCAAGGACTGCATATGATTTGATTGTCAGAGGAAGACGAAAAGGGTAATACTAATGTGGGTTGTAATACTTGAAGATTCACACTGAAGTCACGATGAGGGGTCTCAGGGGAGGCTGATGAGGCTGGAGCAAGTCAGGTGGAATAACATCAACAACACCCGAAGTTACTGCGAGCTAACATTGTCAATCGGATATTTCTTTAAGAACAGAAATAAAATTAAAGAATTTAGCTGAATTTACACTGTCTTCACTGATTAAGAATTCTTCATCAACAATTGATGAAAGAGCCTTTTGTTTGCTCCACCACCACGTTGCTCCTATTTTTTGCAATCTGTACAACTTGTCATAAGCAGTATGTATGTAGTATGTAGTGTAGTATGTTTTGTTTCCTTTTCCCAGACGGCAATTCTCTTGTGCGATGAGCTTAGAAATACCGCAGATTCTTCCACGAATCATTCAAGGATACCTTTTAAGAGGCGAAGATCCACCCCAATGTGAGCAGTGTGGTGAGATTTTAACTGTTTAGCACATTTAAGTAGAATGTCCTCAACACATGGACGAGAGGAATGATTTTAAACTAAAACCTAATTTGAAAAAAATTTTATCTGATGAATCTGAGAATATAACCAATGTTTTTAAATATCTGAAATCAACCAAGCTGTATAATAGAATTTAAAAAATAGCACATCACTCTAAAAGAGAATAGGGGCACTAATAACCTTAGTGTTGTGTGCCCTTAAACCCTAATAACTAATTAACTAACTAGAAAATAGCATACTTCCGTTCCTAAAGGTAAACGGTATTATAAATTCAACATTTTTGTACACGTTTCAAAACAAATATAAACAAATGTTCACATAGAGACGGAACATGAACCATTAAGCCCACTGGTCAATTATGGGTGTCTTTAGTGTGGGGCATATAACGGGGTATTGACCGGATTTGTCCAATCTGACTGATAAAAAAACATTATACCCAAGCTACATATTGTTCATTTACTTAATGCAATAATTATGCATTAAAATATTTTGAGCGTCGGGATATATAAGGGCCGTCTGCGCCTGGAGCTTACAAGGAAGTGATAGAATACATTTTATGCTTACTTTGAATTTCTTCGATGTCTGATATCGAAGCACCAGAAGCACCACCTCGAGACCCTTGCTGTGTTGTTGGTGTGAATGGAATCCGTTGAAGATTTACTTCCACTGTTGCCGGTTGATTGTTCTGCAAGCAACAGTGTCTATTTTATAGAACAAAACTTTTTCCCCAAAAAAGCCAAATTATATCATTCTCAAATTTTATTTTTAATTAACCTTCATCTCTGGGGAAATTAGGAATGTCTGGTCGTCGTTCGTTTGCATCATCACCAATGCTGTCCATAATTGTGGATTTCCACCACGTTTTAAAAAAAATTGGAAGATTCCAATACACTATTTATTTATTTATTATTTGTTCCGTAACACATTCATTGTTTAAATGTATCACGAGGATGGCAGAAAAGAGCAGAGCTCCAAACACACTTGGTGACTGCCAACCTTATAACAATAAATATAATAAAAGATAACAACATTATTACAATCATTAGTAAACCTATAAAATATAGAAAATAAGTAAATAAATATACACTTCAATGAATTACTATAAAAATGAAAATGAATCAGTAAAAAGAAACTGCAGAATTAACTTTGTAATGCAAAAACATGTGTGCTTAGGGCAGATTTAAAAGAGTCTAATGAGCGAATCTCCCTTAACTCCAAAGGAAGAGCATTCCATTCATTACAAGTCCTGTAGTAGAAGCCATTTTGGTAAGCTGTTGTTCTTGCAAATGGAGGCTTGAGAATTAATCCTCTACCAAGTTCTGCTCCTCGACTACAGACTTGCAATCTTGCATATGGGTCCAGATCAATAGTACCGTGTAACATTCCCCAAAGAAATTGCAGTTCTACTTTTTTCCTGTAACTTTCTAGCAATGGAATGTCTAAAGATGTACGTCTTGCAGTAGCACTGTTTACTTTGAAATTTTGTCCTTGCAGCTATAATGCGCGTTGCTCGACTTTGTACACGCTCCAATTTTGTTTTTTTTATAATCTGATGTGGGATCCCCTGCTGGACAGGCGTAAAGGAGATGAGGTCTCACTAATGCTAAGTATACAGCCCGTTTAATACTGACGTGAGCATGATGAAGGTTTCTTGCTATAAAAATAGAGTTGTCTGGAGGCTTTAGCTCTTACTATTTCAGTATGCGTATTCCATTTTAGATCACTAGTTATTGTGATACCCAATAACTTGACAACCCCTTCTTTTCCAGTATTGGCAAACCGTTTATTTGGTAACTGCAACGCAATGGGTTCTTAGATCTAGAGAATCTGATGAATACACTCTTTAAAGGGTTCAGCTTCATTCCATTTTCAACAGACCAAGTGTTTATATTTCCAAATCGGTCTGAAGTGCATCAGTGTCATCTTTCGTAAATATTTTTCTATAGATCGTGCAGTCATCAGCAAATTGGCTTATTTCTGAGGAAACGCTTTGGGGTAAATCCATCATAAATATGTCAAAAAGCAACGGGCCCAACACAGAACCTTGAGGTACTCCGGAAGTCACAGTTACTGAGGATGATTCGCTCCTTGGAAGGTTACTTTTTGTGTCTACATTTAAGGAAAGTTCCAACCAGAATGTAAGAACCACGTATGCCATAGTAATACAATTTTTTAAGTAGAATATTATGCGGATCTGGTCAAATGCTTTGACAATCTACATCACTGCTCTACTTTGCACTTGGATCTTCAGAGCACCAATCCTAGCATGCCTGTTATGACTG
>JAMZAV010009656.1:0-24614 GCA_024449915.1 Sweltsa coloradensis | reverse complement strand
TGGCGGGTAAGCACTGATCCGCAAACCAAGGTTCGCGCTGCGAGTGCCCGCGCACTTTGAGGTCGCGACCTCCGCTATGAACACGCTGCTGCTCATCTCGTTCACCGAGTTCTCCAAGACCCTCGTTCTCTTCGACGTCGCACACGAACTCTGGCTGGAACTTATCCCGCCCAAGGCGCTTAACCCGCCCAAGAACTTCATGACCAAGGATAAGCCATGGTACGAGTACGACTTGAAACTACTAGCGGTGGGCAGAAATATCCACCATCATCATCATCATTATCCATCGCCGTTTCCTGCTTCTGGCAGGGTCAGCTTGGGTTTAGCAACCAAATTTTTCCACTTCCTTTTATCCTTGCACAATCGTATCTCTTCAACATCTTCCCAGCTCTCTCCTCTTGCCTCCAAGTCTCCTGCTATGATGTCCTTCCATCTCTTCCTTGGTCTACCCCTCTTCTTTCCTCTCAATCCTTCTGTCATACATTTTCTTGGGCATCCTATTTTCCCCCCATTCATTTCATATGTCCATACCATCTCAACCGTGTCCTTCCTATCCTGTCACTTAACTTCTCTACACCTAGCATATCTCTAATGTCCGAGTTTCTTATTCTGTCCCTTCTCGTCTTGCCCACTGTGCTCCTCAGGAATCACATCTCTGCCACCTGCATCTGAATCTCTTCTCAATCTCCCATTGTCCAGGTTTCTGCTACGTACTATTTAGAATATGTTCACCAAAATTAACTTTTACTTGTAACAATCAAGTCAATCGACGATATTCAAAATCTATAGGGCTGTGCGAGTCTCGACTTTTCGAGATTCGAGCGAGATTAAAATGCTGCTCGAATCTCGCTCGATCTCGAGATCATACTGCTCGGAAAAACGAGTCTCGCTCGACCTCGATCTCAAATTGCTCGAAAAATCTAGGCCTAGTCTCGAGATATCTCCGTCACGTCCGTCAATTATGCGGGACCTTGCGTTATGCGACGTGGTAAAGAATATTTATTCCCCGATTTTTGCGTAATAATTTCATATTGCCATGCCACATTGTCGAGAAATCTCTAGGCCTAGCCCTAGATGAGCTAGGCCAAAGGCTATAGGGCAGGCCTAGGCCTAACAGAGTCCCGGTTCCATTCCGTGATCGGAGCTTTGATAAACCCGAAGATCGGAGGCCTAGGGCCTACTAACAAATGACGCATAAAATAGGCTTCACTTAAAAACACTTTCCTCTAGAGAAGTTCTACAGAACGATAGCTAGGCTAGGTACTTCTAGCACTAGCATTCTACACCCAAAAAGTGACAAGACATCCATCTACATTTTATTTTAGGCCTAGTAAAATTTCACTAATTCGTTGCCAACGCGCATGCGTCATGCGTCTGTCGACGCGCAAAGGATCGCGCATTTTGACTGGTAGCACACTCTATCGTGCGAGCTAATGAACTGAAGCGTGATTTGTGAAGTTGGCGGTAGAGAGCAGAGAGCGCTTTATCGACTCGTTATCGACTCCAACGGACAAACTACTTTATCGGTTTTTCTTACGACTTTCCTATCTCGTTGCGATGGCAGCAATCGAATGTCGAATCGATTAATGCAAGGTACGGTGGGTAATCCTTTCGTTGGTTTTTGCAGACTTGAAGAGTTAATGGGTATGTATTATATGGTGTTGTTACTTATTAAATATTTTCACTACCAAATTAATGTGATTAAACTAAAAAAAATAGAAACAAAAATTATATTTCGTTCAACATGTAGCCTAGGCCTAAGCCTAGGACCTCTGCCATAGCCTAGGGCCTAGCCCTAGATAAGCTAGGGCTAGGCCTAGGCCTAGGCTAGGCTAGGGGCCTACTCCACGCCTAGCCCTAGGCCTCGAGCCTAGGCCCCTATGCACAGAACTGAGAAATGTTTACTTTTTAAATTTTATTTTTAAGAAGGCCCTAGGGCCTATTTTTTACTTTTAAAGCCGCCTAGGCCTAATTATTTTGTGTAGGCGATTCTTTCTTTGGGGTCCTACAACAGGCCTAAGCCTAAGTGAGGACCTATGCGAGGCCTAGCCCTAGCATTTTCATAGGTTTTACGATAAAAATTAGATTTTAATTAAAATTAATTAAACATTCTTTTCTGTGTATGCTATCTTGTTGGGTTTGAATGTAGGCCAGGCCAGAAACTAGATTTTAAACGTTTTACAAGAACATTTTCTGTCTATAGGGTTTGAAGGAAGGCCCAAGACTCGGCCTGTGAAATGACCTCTCAAGAGGAGATGGTAATGGAGCAGAATGTGGATGATGTTGAACCTTTGCCGGGAACCTCTGATGTAGGCCTAGGGAGGTCTTCTACACAGCAAGCAATAGTCTCACCAGAAATAGAAACATCACTACCAAGGAAAGTGAGCATTGTTTGGAAATATTTTCTTGATTGTGAGGGTGGAGGGTTGTGCAAGGCATGCAACAAAAAAGTGCCAACAGGTGCATCCTCTACAACAACCGGCTTAATACGCCATTTGCAAACGCATCACTCGCATATATATGCAAAATATACAGATGAAAAAAAAAAAGTTAGTTTGGATGCTGTGAAGGCTAAACCAAAACCAAAAACACAAACGAGTATAAGTCAGTTTCTTTCTAACAAAGATAAACTTGACCCAAAGAGCCCCAGAGCAGTTGCAATAACGCGGAGTATCGCTATGATGATGGCGGTAGACTTCCAGCCATACTCAATCGTTAGTGATAAGGGCTTCCAACATCTGCTTAAGGTAAGTCTTGGCCTATAATTTACAATGTGTAGCTTTTCTTTGGATGAAGTATAGCATTAACCTTGTAGGCTAAGGCCTACTCTATGTCAACACTCAACACTGTTTTTGTCCATTTAGGTTACCGAGCCAAAATATATTCTTCCAGATAGAACCACATTTTCTCGGAAGATCATTCCATCCCTATTTACTGAAGTGAAAAAAAAAGTCAAAGACAGTATGGATTTACATCTTAGTCAAGGAATTGCCTCTATTTCACTTACAACCGATGGGTGGACAAGCCGTGGGAATCACAGTTACGTTTCGCTTACCATTCACTATATCACAGCAGTGTTTGAGTCCATCCATCGTGTTTTGGCAAATAGTCACATGCCAGGCACACATACATCGGAGAATTTGCTACGTAAGCTCAAGTCTTTAGTGTCAGAATGGGGAATTGATGATGATGGGACCATCCCCATATATGTAGTAGCAGATAATGCAAAAAACATCCAAGCTGCTCTAAACAGGTAAATTTATGCTAGGCCTTTGTTATATTTGGGGGGTAGGCCTATTTATAATTAAATTAAGTTTGTGCTTGTCTTAACTATGTTTTTATTCTTCTCCTACTTAGGTCAGACTGGCAGCCTATCCAATGCTTTGCCCATACACTTCAGTTAGTGATTGTCGATGCTCTGAACGAAGTTCCGGGATTTTCCAATGTGCTAAAAAAATCACGTTCTATAGTCGGTCGCTACAAACGTAGTTCGTCGGCCTTGACTCGATTAGAAGAGTGCCAAAGATTGTTCAATTTGCCTTGTCATACTCTCATCCAGGACGTTGAAACGAGATGGAATAGTCAATTTGCAATGCTAGAACGCTTGGTTGAACAGAGGAAGGCTATTTCTGCAGAGCTAGCTGACGGGGTCACAAATGTTGACAATTTATCTGCTTCTGAGTGGATGTTGGCTGAAGGTGCAATACATATTCTGGGACCAATTGATAGGGCAACACGGGAGGTTTGTTCAGAAGACTACCCTACAAGGTCAATGATAATCCCACTAATCCACTGTATGGAAAATAAAATCCTTTCTTTCATTACCGATACATCTACAGATGGCGAGAAACGCGGCATCACACTTGCCAGAAGCATAAAAAAACAACTAAAATCACGGTTCCCGAACTACAAACATCAGGTCATAGAAGCATTGTCAATGGCTGTAGACCCAAGATTCAAGATTCTTTTGTTCTCGGAGGGTGTAGACATAATGTGGATAACGAATTTGTTGAAAAACGAATGTATGCTTGTTGGACCTGGAGGTGTCACTTCATTGCCTGAGGAAGCGGCTACATCTACTGCAGATGAAACCACAGACTCCTTATGGTCCGACTTTGAAATCATAAAAGATTCTGTTGTCGTGCCAGTACAGCCGTCAACATGTAAAATATCTAGTGAGATATCTGCTTATCTGAAAGACAGGGTCATTCCGAGGAGCCAAAATCCACTTGACTGGTGGAAAGCTAATTGTTTAACATATCCAACACTGGCTATGGTGGCTAGAAAATATTTGGCTATCCCTGCATCACAAGTAGCCAGTGAAAGACTGTTTTCAACTGCTGGCAATATCGTAACAAACCGAAGAGAGTGTCTTGACCCCGAGAGGGTGGAACAGTTGTGTTTTTTAAATAAAAACCTAATCATCTAGACTTAGGTTGTTTCATGTTGTAAGCTTCTGTTCAGTTCAATAATTAAAAAGCTACCTAGTTTAAGTTTTTAATCTTGTTAATTGTAATTCGAGGAAAGCTAAGTACGGTAATTTATGATCTCAGGTAGCCAGAAAACGTATGTTTTTGTCTTGATCCAGGGAGGGTGATTCAGTTGTCTTATTATGTTTCTTAAATAAAAACCTGAATATCTAGGTTGCGTGTAAGATTGTTTTCAGTAAGCTCTACTATAATTTAAGATCTAGATCAAGTTTTTCTTTTAATCTTGTTAGTTAGTTATAATTCGTGGAAACTGGAAAGCTAATTAATGATCTCAATCTCAGGTAGTGAACGTATGTTTTTGTCTTGATCCAGTGAGGGTGAAACAGTTGTCTTATGTTTCTTAAATAAAAACCTGAAGATCCAGGTTGTGTGTAAGATTGTTTTCAGTAGGCCCTACAATAATTCTAAGTTTTTCTTTTAATCTTGTTCTTGTTAGTTAAAATTTGTTCGTGGAAAGCTAATTAATGATCTCAGGTAATGAACGTATGTTTTTGTCTTGATCCAGGGAGGGTGAAACAGTTGTCTTATGTTTCTGAAATAAAAACCTAAATATCTAGGTTGTGTGCAAGATTGTTTTCAATTTTCAGTTTTGTAATAATTTAATAAAGACCTAGATCTAGTTTGTAATCCTGTTATTTTATATGTAACGTATTTATGCGAATATAGGTCAGGCATCTAAAAAGATACCAAGTTAAAACGTGGGGTGCGGCCATTGTTTATTAGGTATTGCCGTATTGGGCGACATGGTATTTAAAAACACAAAAACGTTTTAAAATTTTAGTGGTCAAAGCAGGGGTGTGCACATAATTTGATGAGGCCTATCATCGCATAAGTACAGAATACCTTCATCCTACTGATTCCACGTAGATGTTTGGTCTCAAAAAGTAAATTTTAAAGTTACTCTCATCAAAATTTGATAAATAACGCGATTAACGCCAAAGCTTAAACTTATAAATTTGTGTAAGTACAAAATCAGTAGTTTATAGTCTGTACTGCAATTTCAGTGCGCTCGATCTCGCTCGACCTCGGATCTCGCTCGACCTCGCTCGACCTCGGATCTCGCTCGAGATTCAAGATTTTTTTCAAATTCTCGCTCGATCTCGCTCGACTTAAAAAACCCCTGCTCGCACAGCCCTAAAAATCTATATTGTCTGCGCCAAGCATTACGTGATAAAGGGAGTTTACACGCTTGGTGTGTGTCGGACTGTCTTCCACACAGTCAGTGAAGTCCGGCACACACTCGAGCATACAGCATTTAGCGTGTTAACTCCCTTTATCTCAAAATGCATTGAATTGCAATGGAGCTCACGTGCACAGTTAATCTTGCAAATGTTCTATTGCAAGAATGACAATATACACGAGTATGACAACAGTACTTTAGATTAACCATTGTCATCACTAGTTCTAACTCAACTGGACCTAGAAATGACTTTTCCACATTTGCAGAGCGTTCTTAAGATTACTAAAATCAGGTAATTTAACTACCTACCTAACTTAGTACGGTTTTAATATTGGAGGCAGACCTCCTCTTAAACCAATAATTGAATTACAACAACAATACAACTGCCACCATCCACCTAATGAGTCCCAGGAGGACGAAACGCGTCGTGGATTAAGGTACCGGTAACAAACAACTTTAAATTAGCTGCAGTTGTCATCAGCAGGTGAAAAGTTTTGACACCTCCAGCCCTTCAGGCTGGGCTTTATGTTCTCTATGCTTTTCCAACCTGTTAACCCTTCTCCAATCTATACTAAATATTTGAATTAACTTGATCTTACTGTAATTTACTATCATTACTTCCAGCACCAATGATATGGATTTTTTGTTTTGTTTCTGGATTGATTTTCATATTATACAATATAACATATTATGTTTAGATACTATTACACTTGCTTGTTTATTGACTATTTATTGTATCCTATTTTTATTTAGTTGTAATGAAGGGAATCAGGCATAACTTGCTAACTTGCTATGGGGCTATGCCCTCTGATTCTCTTCAACATTTTAAGTTTACCATGTATCTTAACTTGTTGAATAAATAATAATAATAATAATCATCATAACTCAGTTCCAACTATGTCGGGTTGAGTGGTGGTTTTTCCACCATTATCAAGGGCATGAAACTGTAGATACTAAGCTTGCCAGACTCAGTGTTTCTTCCACATCATCTAACTCCTTCCTCTCCACCAATTTACTCCACTCTCTTCTGTCCTCCCACAGCTTTACTCTTGCCACATGCTCCCACACTTCATTCCGTTTTCCAACGTCTTCTTGAATTAATCTTTCCCATTTTTCTCTTGGCCTTCCTACTCTTCTTTTCCCCTCCTCTGCCGCTTCAAATTCTCGTCTTGGAATCCTCTCCCTGCCCATCCTTTTCATATGTCCAAACCATCTTAGACGTTCTCTTCCTAACTTAAAATTCAATCTCTCCAATCCCAGTTCTTTCCTTATTTCATTACTTCTTATCTTGTCCATCTTTGTAACTCCCTTTATACTTCTTAAAAACTTCATTTCTGCTGCTTCCAGCTGACTCTCTTCTTTTGTTCCCACTGCCCATGTTACTGCCCCATATGTTAGTATAGGTACAAAATATGCCTTATACAGCAAAATTTTACATTTTTGTGGGAACAACTCATTCCATAGTAACTTTCTTACCAATTGGTAAAACCCTTCTGCTTTTGCACTCTAGATGACACTTCCCTACACACTTTTGCAATAATAATAATAATAATAATAATAATAATAATAATAATAACTAGGAAACGCTCAGTTGGACGCGTTGATAAGCGAGCACGTGCTATAGCTAGACCCACATTGCACATTTTTTTAAATTTAAAAATTTACGACGTTCGCGTTTCCAGTATTATTTATTATTGCCAAGGTATTTGGGTAAACCCGTGTTTAAATCTTTACTTTAAAATCCACCGCCATCTAGAGAACCTGACTCCTTGGGAAAAATATTTAAACTCTTTGTTGACAAATAATAGACTACTCTCTCGAAAGTATTTTGATTACTTCTAGGTGGCAGTGCATTAGAAACTTGGCGCGTCTTTTCGTTGCCATGGCAACGTTACTTTGTTATAATGTAATTTCCATCTACACTACTTATCGGATCAAACTAAAATTAACATATTCGTGACCGGACGGACATTCTAAATGATTTGGCTATCTCAGATTTTGTCGCCGGTTAGTTTGAAAAAAAAACTTTCGATTAACTTTAATGTAACTTTTTAACTTTTTGAACGATTTTGCCACAAAACTAATGGCATTCAATCGAGAACAAAGCTTGCGGATGGTGAAAATTTCAACTCGATCCGAGCCTCCGTTCGAACGTTATCGCGAGACATACAAACAAAAAAACAAAAAAACAAAAAAACAAACAAAAAAAAAAAAAAAAAAAAACAAAACCAGTGACTAATTTTTCCGGCAGAGTCAAATGGAAACGCTCGCTTCGCTCGCTTAATAATAATAATAATAATAATACATACTTCTTACTAACTGCAATGAAACGTGTCTCAACTCCTGCGCGCAGGTACGAGAGCAACTGGGTGCGCGTCTACATCCCAGCTCTGAAGCTCGTGACGTCGCTGCTCGTGACCCACCGACAGGTGTTCGTGGAGGAGGCGATCTCGTTTGTCGGGATCCACGAGGAATTCATCATAGACTCCGTCTGCGGAGTGCGGAAGTGTTTGGACCCGCTCGTGCTGGACCTTGCCGTCTCCACGATGTGCCTCCTCAGGATACTCTCGGAGTTCAACGACAGCTGGAGGACCAGCCACGAGAAGTCTTTCTACAGCGTCAATGTGAGTGGTGCATTTCTTACTGGAGCTCATGAGATGCATTGTGTTTGTTTGTACTTGATAGGGATGCGCAAATGCGTGTACTTTCCTAAACGTGCACACTCTTGGCTGTCAGCGCGTATACACGTACACTGTGTAATGTTTGCCACTTGCTAAAAAAAAATGGTAGGGCTTTGCAAACCTTGATTTTTTTTCGAACCGAACCTCGAACCGAACCTTACGAAAAATCTCGAACTCGAACCTCAAACCGAACCTTAAAAAAGATGAGTTTTGTTGCCATTTCATGAAAAATGGTTTAATAGGCCTAGGCCTATAATGTAGGTCTAGATCAGGTTGAGGTTCCTCATCCTGAACGTTGTAAGAAGGACCTGGGACCCAAGTTTTGAAAAATGGGTTTGCAGCCACAAGCCACCGTCAAAACGTAATTCCTATCCCACCTCATTTCGGTGACTTGAGTAAATTGCTAGTTTTGAAATCAAAACGTACGTTGTGGGATAGATGGGTGTTGCTGTTAGTCATCGATGTGATTGTTCCGAAAGAGTCAAAGCTTTGTGAATGTAAAATATCCTCCAACCAATCAGAATTGCGTATTATTACGCCTAGCGCTCTAGCGCTAAAAATAAGAACCATAGTGAAAAACATTGTCTACGATTGCGATGGCTGTCATTTTAGTGTAGAATGTCGATTCTCGAGTATATAATGATACATAGTATAAGCGTAATTCTAAAAATAGGTAATACATGATAAACAAAAATAACGGTTCAACATAAACATCCATTATTATTTTCTTACAACGTAAACAAACGAATGACAAATAATAAATCAAAGTCACGGCCATCTATAATGAAAGCATACATTTCCTGAAATTACTAAAATATGCGTTAGTATGATTGGAGAAGGGTTGACAGGTTGGGAAAGCATAGAGAACATAAAACCCAGCCTGAAGGGCTGGGGGCGACAAAACTTTTCACCTGCTGATGACAACTGCAGCTAATTTAAAGTTGTTTGTTACCTTAAGAGCCTAATGCATAGACAGGTTTCAGGCGCGGCTGCAGAGTGTTAGAAATAAAATAACAAGCTCTACAGTTATGATCAAATAATTATGAAAAAATTCAACCATACTCAAAAATAAATTTTGAACACATCGGATTTGTCTATTTTTTTCTTTGGTCGGTTATTGCTTCGGAAAAAAATGATAACTTTGGAACTTGATGATGAACTTTACTGCATTGAAATAAGTAATATCCATTTTTCATGACAGCGCGGTATTAATTTTACTATTCTGAACACTGTGGTGAAATTTGATATTGTTTGAACCATAATTATGGTCATAATCGTTAAATTACATCAGTAAAAGTTACACAAAACGGCTCAGAAGTAGGCCCAAAATGGGATTTGATGGCTGCACAGAGTTCCGCGTCTGTGCGTTAGGATCGCATGTACGAAAGCCGATAACGGCAGCTTTGACGTCATCACAGTCTGATATCGCCATCGTGAGGTAGGGCCTACCCCGTCAAACGCAAATGTCGAGCCCTACCAGTGACCCTTACCAGTGAAACTTACTTTGTTTTTATGTTCATATAATTTTCGTAACATGACGACAGTAACCATAGCAAATTTAATAAAAAGCATTGTATCTTGGGAACTAGGTACAGATTGTAAACAAAATAAACAAAAGAAGGTAGCTTTTGTTTCTAGGAAATCTGTTTTGAAAAGCACTGCATCCACCGCTTGCTTGATGTATCATGAGAAATTAACTATAAGTAATTATGTTGACATTATTTTATTATCGCATGATATTATGTAGTAAAGAATAAATCAGGTGACCACCGGTTTTGACCGGTACAGTACCGTTTTCATAACACTTGTACCGGTGTCCCAAGAAACTAATAAAAATTACGTTTTTTGTACCGGTTTTGCAATTTTAGTGAGAAAGTGACCTGGTATTTTCTTAACTATACCGTGCATGGAAAGATAATGTTTTATAAAAATATGCTCCTCTGATAATACTTATAGTAAAAACAATGAAAAAGTTCTTCCACTTCCAAGAAGATAATTCATTTTCTCTAGGGGTTTGCGAGTATTATTAATGATTTTGGTGGAGGTGCCGGGTCGCGCTCGTGTGTGAAAACGTAAAAATCGTTAGGCCTATACATTTTTGACGCTACCTTACAAATGCTGATAACTTACCATAATAGAAATAATATAAGTCTTATGATACAAATTTATATTCATTTAGGAAGTTTTGAACTTTTTCGGGGAACAAAATATAATAAAATATGTCACTATAGTGTTTGTGCACAAACGCAAAAATGTGACTTTTTATCAATTTTACTTTGATATTCAATGCCAATTTACGAGAACGTTTGAAAACATATTTTTGGTTTATCAGTCTTAAAAACATGCTGTCACATGTGTTATAATTAGAGGTACGTGAAAATAGCGTTTTGTGAATAGATGCTACAAGCGCTATTTTTTTCTCTTAAAACTAAGGTTTTCCAGTCCCATTTTATTTTATTTTTCATAGTAGGGATAGTTTGTTTATACACATTTTTATGCATTGATATTGATTCAACCTTGATGACATAATTTCAAAATAATAATATGAAAAATCTTCATACACAAGTTTTTGAAGGTGGCAAAAAAAATAGATGCTACAAAACGCTATAAAATGACACTTGAAAATGCTATTTTCACGTACCTCTAGTTATAATACTTCAATGCACAGATAATTATACGAAGTCGCCGAGATAGTGCATGACATGCGTTTGTTCGGCTGCGCGTCTTTATTTACTTCCGCTGTCGCGACGAGCACATTGTGAGATATACTAGGAAAACGCTTAAGTCCCGCCGCGTTGTTGGATGAGCGTAATTGGTGCATTGAGCTGCCATGTGTAACGCGGATTTTCTGTTGTTCTGTGAAAAAATTATTGCTTAGTCGAAGATTTTTTTAAATTAAATTAAATAAAATAAAAATTAACTTATTTTTTTTAATAAATCGTAATTTAAAAAAATAAAAATCGTAAAATTGCAATTTTCATAAGAAATAATTATTCGATTGCGCTCAAATTTTACACGAGCATATAATTGATGAATTTAAGGTTCTGTGAAAAATCATTACAATAGGATAAAGCATGTAGGTGTTATAAGTCAAAGAATTGTTTTAAAAAAGAAAAAACCCGTAAAATTTCGATTTTTCATGAGAAAATAATTTTTCGATTACGCTCAAATTTCACACGAATATCTTAATTCTTAAAATTAAGGTTCTGTGGAAAAATCATTATAATCGGACAAAGCATGTAGGTGTTATTAAGTCGAAGAAATTTAAAAAAAATCGAAAAAATCGTAAAATTGCGTTTTTTATAAGAAAAAATTTCCCGATTACGCTCAAAAACGTGGCAGTTCTAAGTTCAGAGATTTCGAAGGCCTCCATAAAATTTCATCGCAATCGGAGTATCGGTTTAGCCGGAATCGTGTTAACAAACACACAAAAATACAAAAAAAAAAAGAAAAGAAAAAAAAACATTCCGGATTTTTTTCTCCAGTGTAGTGAAATGGAATCTTCGCTTCGCTCGCTACGCTCATCCAATAAGCGCCAAACCGCTCATAGTTTACCATTCGGCCATGTAGGTATCAACAAATGTCTTGGTGATTTAGCTGTGTAAGTTTTTATAAATGCTATGTTATATTTCAGGTCAATTGAACATTTCGTTCCACTGCTTTTGTCAATCGACAGCAAATAAATGCAGGAACAAAGCTGCATCGCAGTCTTGCATCACAAATATAATAATTTCTTTAAAACAGAGCGGCTTCATTGATGGAATTTTTAAAACTGAATAGTGTGGCCAACACTGTAAATACAATTTGGGATTTAAAGTCCGTCTGGTTGTATGCTACTGTAGCAGTACACAACGTTTATTGTTGTTTGTTCCGTGCTTAGAGATAATTTGCGTGTTTGTTATCCCACACATAACAAAAACTTGTAAAAATACAGCCAAACCTTACACACTCAAAAGAAATGAGATCTAAAAAAATCACCTCAAATCTGCTTGCTGTATAAGGTGCCTGAGTGTATAGCGCACCGCGGCTTGGCTGCGGCGCCCTAACTGGCACCTAGATATAAATCAAGATAATATTCTTTTTATAGCACTATGACTGGATCGTATTATATACCCCTAATAGTATTCACCAAATTCGATTCCATATTATTGTTATAACATGATCGAACATTAATTTCATGGAGTAGATGATAACTTTCTTAATGCATTACTAAAATGCGTAAACTGTGTTTCAAGATCTATGTTTATACGAATTGTAGCTATGGTTGACGAACCAAAAAGGAAGTGTCCTAAACTCAAGAAAGTAATCGATCAGACACTGTCTATTTTTGTGACGGCAAATTGTTAGACATTGAGTCAGTTATCGACCTGTACCAAAAAGACATGTTTTTTACTCGTATCTGTTACCGTATGAAGATACATATTGAAAACTTAATGTGAAATTCCACTATTCTTGCCGTTGGGCTGTTGATCAATTATCTTGTGCTATTGAAAAAACAAAATACACCCAGTAGTAAAACCCCCAGTAAAACCGATTTACTCTACAAGAGCTGGTAAGTGTCGGTGAAACTTTATAAAAAGTGTCTAAGGTCGAAGAGACTGTTCAAGAAAACAATAATGACGAAGAACCATGTACGTGGACATCAAACCTTCCGAGAGAATGTTTTTGCACCAAGCTGATATACTATATATTCATTATTGTGAGGTTTAAACCTTATAGCAATGAGCAAAACTAATGAGCAAAACTAACTAATTGATAATAACAATCAGGTATAGGCCAACATAGTATTAATAAAATTACCCTTTCAATTACAATTTTAATATTTAACGTGTTTTGGTAACATCACAAATATTTTTGGTAGTTTAATACCCCCCAAATAAAAAAATTGTAAAAAAAAAAAAAACGGCAGCCAAGCTCTCCTTCAAAAGTTTTCGGCTGTGAATGCTGTGTGATATAGAAGTTGAGCCAAGCATTTCATTCTTTCTCCCTAGTTTTCGCATAGAAAAGAAGTAAGATCATTTCGCCTGTTGACAAGCGCTAAGCCAACCATTTACCATCATTTAAATACATGCAATTTTAAAAAATATTTCGCTGAATACATTATTTTCATCACAATAGATTTGAAATGTGTGGAGGCAGGTAGAAAAAACCCATGTTCGCTCCCAAGTTCGGTCACGCCAAAAAAGGTGGAAAGGGAAAATGCAGACAATAGACGGGACGACCGGTCCCGGTCTCGTCCGCGGATGGTCACTTTGTATCTCAAGGATAGATAAACTTTAGTTACCCACCCAGCAAGCCGGAAGTTTTTCGTCGATTTTACGCAATATTTTAACACAGAACTGGTTATCGGATCGGGCTGATTTTTTTTTTTGTAGATCATGAACCACATATCAGGTCATACACCGAGTTTCAAGATTGTAAATTTTTCGGGGCGGCGTGTGCAGATAGCTGAAAACCCCCCAACTCGGGTGGGAGTAAACAGGGTCGAGTTAGCCATCGCCTAGCTTGGCTGCGGGCGAACGACCGTCGCCCTAGATTACGTTCCAGTAGAAGCCATACAAGAATGTCATGCACACTTTAACATGCCTACGTGCTACATAATAAATTAATATTTGACGTGACATGTGTCAGAAAATTTAAGTTATTGATTCAAATTATTACATATTTAAATTATGTTAGAAGTTTTATTGCCAATTTGTCTGTTACATGTGTTCGGTTTGGCCCCCGGACCTCACAGTGAATAGTAGTACTCTGCGCGACAGCGGAAGTAAATAAGACGCGCGGCCGAACAAACGCATGTCATGCACTATCTCAGCGACTTCGTATAACTATCTGTGCATTGAAGTATTATAACACATGTGACAGCATGTTTTTAAGACTGATAAACCAACAATATGTTTTCAAACGTTTTCGTAATTGGCATTGAATATCAAAGTAAAATTGATAATAAGTCACATTTTTGCGTTTTAGACCAATTTAAATACTCTAAACTATTTTTAATGGGTAAATGTGGGTATTCACTGGAACGGTCGATTCGTCTTCTAAATAATCGTACAAAGTTATTGATTTAGAACAAGGATCGAAAGGGTGAAACGTCATGCGGAAGCGTCGCGGCGCGCTCAAAACGGCATGTAGAACAAGGCGGATTCTTTTCGTATACGGTTTATGGTATGTATTTTGAATTAGGCTTTCTAAAAAGTATAATGTCATCTTGTTCTACCGCCGGTAGGGGTCCAACTTTCATAACTTGCCGATTGCCGCTGCACGGATGCGAGAAAGCCTTCGCCATTAGAGTAATTTGCACTGGAAAGTTATAAAAATTGTTTCCGTCACAAATTATAAGTGAACAACAATAATGGAATGAGTAAAAAAAAGTAAAAAAGTTTTCCTAGACGGGGCTCGAACCGACGTCCTCTCGCATGCAAAACAAGAGCTCTAACCACTCGGCCAACAATGACCACGGTAAACGTGCGGTCTAGAGTGATATTTATACAGATGCACGATAACTTGCGATAAGCGTAAACATTTGTCATGACTATTAGGACACTTTTAATACCGTATCGGACCGAATATAGCGCGATGTTTTTTTTTCCGAAAATACTATCTCAAAAACAGCACTCGCGTTATTTCCGCGCTCTTGCGTTTGAAATAGCGCCTGAGCATAGGCAACCCTCAATACAACTCCCGCGCATCGGCTGCTGCGCATCGCCCCGCCTACAAACTCGGCGCCAGCCGATCACGTGACGTGAGGCGGGCGACGTCATCACGGGCTCCGAGGAAAAGACCGCGGGAATATCGCCGCGTATCACAGTTCACGGGTTCCGCGGAAAATGACCACCAAAATAACTGTGCGTACAATTTATTAAAAAAAACTTGGGAATCGATCCCGAATCAATTCTAGGTAAAAATGATCATTTTGTAAAACCTTTTTCAGACTGGTGAACTATGGTTGGCCTATGTGAGCTTGTGCTTGGCCCCACCCTGTTAAAAAACGTAGGACTAGGCCCTAACATTGTTCAAAATGTCTTGTTGTAAGAGTGAAACATTCATTGTATTGTAAATAAAAAAATGTTTCTTGTACATTTTAATTTCCTTTGATTTTTTCTTTTTTCTTGAAATAATTCCGAAAAATTGGGGGTCGTGTTTATATTCGAGATCGTGCTATATTCGGTTTAATACGGTAGTTATAAAACGTTCTGTCGATATTTCTAGAGTGTAATTTACGTCTCTTTTCACAAGATGTACATTATAATTATTTATTTTGTCATTAAAAACTTCGGATGTGGCAGTCAGTCGCATGAAATCATCCAACTCGCCACCAAATAATATCTCGTGGTTTGAAACGTGGCTGGTAATGCGGGTAGCCTATGCCTAGGACCCAAGGGGAGAAGACGCAACTGTATTGGCAGAGCTACCGATAGCGGACGATTTAGTTTAGGTAGTCACCGCAAAATTTGAAAGCGCTCGGCCCTGCTTCCGACTCTTAATCCACGACGCGTTTCGTCCTTCTGGACTCATCAGGCGGATGGTGGCCACTAAAAATCAGCTAACTACATGCAAACAAAACTCACAACACATAACCAAACCTGTGGTAGGGCCACAGTAAATTCTGCATGCATGTTGTCATCATCAGCAAGGTTACTTCACACACCATTCATACTGGGGCACACAGTCAGCACAGACAGTAAGGGGGCTTCCCTCCCAACTTTCCTAGTTCCTTACAAGTGTGACTCCTTGTCCTGCTGGGGGGGCCTAGCAGGTGATGAACCTGTTAGACCCTACTCGTCTTTTCCTTCAACCTCTTCACCTGCAGCCAAGAGCTAGTATAGCACGTGTGCCTGTGCTATAGCCAAGAGCTTGCAATTTGTAGTATTGTTTCCTTTCGTTTTCGAATCCCAGTCACAATTAGTAGGGCAGCCTCTCTCGTTGCCACGGGTCTTGGTTCAAATCCAGGGTAAGACATGGTTCTTTTGTCGCCCAAGCACCAGAGTCTAGGAGGGAAGCCCCCTCACTGGTTGTGCTGTGTTGTGACTTTCCACCCTTCCTATCTCTAACCTCTTAGAATAAATGAAGAGGCACCCTTGCCCAGCAACAGCAGGAGGGGCAGCTTTTCTCTTGTTGCCAAGGGTCCTGGTTCGAATCCAGGATAAGTCATGGATTTCTTGTCTCCCGAGCACCAGAGTTGGGAGGGAAGCCCCCTTACTGTCTGTGCTGACTGTGTGCCCCAGTATGAATGGTGTGTGAAGTAACCTTGCTGATGATGACAACATGCATGCAGAATTTACTTCTTGCGTGGCCCTACCACAGGTTTGGTTATGTGTTGTGAGTTTTGTTTGCATGTAGTTAGCTGATTTTTAGTGGCCACCATCCGCCTGATGAGTCCCAGAAGGACGAAACGTGTCGTGGATTAAGGTAACAAACAACTTTAAATTAGCTGCAGTTGTCATCAGCAGGTGAAAAGTTTTGTCGCCCCCAGCCCTTCAGGCTGGGTTTTATGTTCTCTATGCTTTCCCAACCTGTCAACCCTTCTCCAATCATACTAAACTAGCCGATTGGCCTTTTCCTAATTGTAATAAAATATGCGTTCACTAATCATCAAACCACGAGCTTTTAGGCAGTGGGTGGAAACGTACGTTTCGAAACGTGCGTTATGATTTCAAAACTAGCATTTGGTTCAAAACGTACGTTTTGGTAGTCACGTGACCCTCCAAGTCACTCATTTTCAGAGGTGACTGCAAACGCATTTTTCAAAACTTGGGCCCCTGCAAGCCCTAGGCCCATACGGATGCCTAGAGCTGCCACGCATTGTAGGCTTACGCACCACTACGCATAGGCGCAGGGCTAGGCCTAGCCTAGGGCCTAGGATCTTGTTTGTCTTCACTCGATGCGATGCTAGGCCTAGAGTGTGATCCTCATCTGGTTCACTAGAAGTCGTAGGGCTTCGCATACTAGGAAAAGGGATAGATTATCTTATAAACGGATTAAACTCATTAATAGTAGGCCTAGGCCTAGCTGATGCCGTCAGCTGGACTGAGCTTCCATTTCTTACAAATTGTCATCTTCCACGTCTTCGGCAGCCAGATTTACGAAATAACTGCGAAGGCTTGTCGTTTCAATACATTTGTGACGCTTCATTTTAGGTTATTTTATTATATATTACGCGACACGTTTATTAAACAAAAGCATACAATTTACGTCAAATCATTCATTGAAGACGTAAAATGAAATAGGCTTAGTCTAGTACATAATAATGCCGTCGGCTTGGCGTTGGCGTATCGGCATGCGATATATATCGAAATATCGAATTTACTCTCGAAAGTTGTCAGTTTAAACCAGTGTGACCAACATTCGAATTTTTATTTCCGAATGGCGGGAGGTTCGAGTTCGGTTCGATTTCCGAACCGGTTCGCACAGCTCTAAAAAATGGTGTATACAGTGGAACCTCGGTCCAACGATTTTTAAGGGACTGAGTAAAAAAATCTTACCGACGGGAAATCGTTCCAACGAGGAGCACACAAGAAATTGATTTTTGTGATTTATAGTACACGATCTATTTTATTGGTGTAGCTGGTAGCGATCGAGTCTGGTGAGTACGACTCTGCGCAGGTCCTGAGTTCCGTGTGATCACCTGTGATGATGCAGCAAGACGCGACGCGTCAGTCCGACCTACACGGAGAGCTATAGAGATATCACTTTCCCGCTCCACTGTCTCACTATACGCCTTCTGCGCCTTGCACTAGCAAGCCAGCTGGCTTGTGAGGCGAGGCCGGCCCGCCCGGCTTGGTCGATGCACTCAGGCGGGAGTCGAGCGCGTAATATTTTACGTAAATGTTCCGTTTTTCAAGGATATTTTGGCCGGCCGGTGGCTGGCCGCACACAACATAGCGACACACACACGTTTATTTTTTTTCGTAGAAATAGTAAACTTGTAAACGCATTAAAACCTTTACACGTGTACATTATCCCATCCCTAGTGTACTTGACTCTTGAGTTTGTGCAAATCATTAGTCTCTCAAACAATGATTTATAATTTAACAATAGAAGATCTAAACATGTTTTAGTTTTTTAAATACTGTATAATACTCGATTTCAAGTCGACCCCTGACAATTACATGGAATCATAAGTTTATTGATTCCATGCCCGGGTGCTATTTTGAGCTGCAAAAATGTGACAAAAAGGTAGGCTTGCAATGAA
Source organism: Sweltsa coloradensis (assembly GCA_024449915.1). Classification (NCBI taxonomy): domain Eukaryota; kingdom Metazoa; phylum Arthropoda; class Insecta; order Plecoptera; family Chloroperlidae; genus Sweltsa; species Sweltsa coloradensis. The sequence goes on along the minus strand of JAMZAV010009656.1, from coordinate 6,068 downwards.
GTAAATATGGCATATAGTAAATATTTTTATACTTTCGTCTAGGTCGTACAAAAAAATGATTTCCGTATTGTTTAAATGCATTTGATGTTAATATTTAAACATTTAGTCATTTACACAATAACTATTTATCCCAGCCCTGTTTAGTACCTTTTTTGATAATTAAGTCGGTATATTTCTCTATTTGGTTAGTATTTGGTTAGTCGGGAAACACTTCCGTAGGTGGAACACAAAAAAAATCAGATCTATAATGCAACTACAATTCGGAAGTTAAATAGTTACCGTCTTGGTGGTGAAGTTGGCTAAGGCGCCTACCTGGAATGTGGGAGACTCTGGTTCGAACCCCGATCGGGATGGATTTTTTTACTTCTGAATTGTATTATTACTATTAGGCTGTCTGTATAGTTATGCCTCTATTCTCCTATTAGTAGGCCTATGTACTCTTAAATTTACACATTATGTCAAAAAGAGTATTTGAAGTAGGGATGACATTGGGTACTCAGGTACCCGACTCCTACCCGACTCCTGTTGGAGTCGACTCCATTTTCAAAGATTCGAGTAAAAATTTTAAAGATTCGAGTAAAAAAAATATTTATTTATTTTATTTTTTATTTTTTTTAAATGATAATTGAATGAGATTGCACTTGTTGTCTCGTTTGTCGTTACCTTATCTCAAAACGTAAACATAACAAATCAGCGAGAGTCTTGGCCGGGCCAAGAGACAAGCAAGCTAGTGATACATAGCGGGTGGAGGGTGGGGGGGGGGAATGGTCGGACAGCGTTGTGCAACCCCACTGAAAATCAGTTATATAACTGAGTGGGTAGACTCATACAATTTATTTATTATTTATTTAACTAAAGTAGTGGGCTAAAAATAACTTTTGCATAATTTTTTTTTTTTTTTAATTGCGGATCGGGGAGTCGACTCCTACCCGGTTCCCAAGGCTCCGGAGTCGACTCCAATATTTACTACCCGATGTCATCACTAATTTGAAGTAATATTATTTCCGAAAAGTCTAAATTATTCTACTTCCTTCCAGAAAAGTGTGATGTCCGCCCTGGATACTAGCATTGCATACCTCATCCACCCTCCATCGATCAGTGCTGTGGTGGAGCGACCCGTCCACATCTACGGTGGAACGGCGGAGAAAGAACTCGTTGGCAAACCCGAGGTATACGGAACTCCGGGAACGTCCAGGACTCCACGACAGACGCCGTTCGGACGGGTTCCCAACGATACAGACTCGAGCGTCACAGCCGACGCCCAAGCCACTCCCAAGGTCTTGCAGGCACAGAAGAGGTAATGAGAGGTCTTTTTTTTTATTTATTTATAAAGTCAAGGAGCAAAAATATATGAAAAGGTGATGGAAAGGAGAGTGCGTCAAATAGTAGAGCCACCAAGCTTAGGGAAGAACGGTATGGATTCAGAAGGGGAAGGTACACAATCGACCTAATATTTTCTAGGGCTGTGCGAGCCTAGAATTTTTAAGTCGAGCCAAGCCGAGCCGAGTATTTAAAAAAAAGCTTGATTTTCGAGCCGAGCCGAGCTTTTTCAAAAAAAAAAATTAAATTAAAAATGGTTAAGCTACATATTTTCTAGGGATGTCATTGGGTACCCGGTTCTAGAAATTATCCAGAGCCGATTATAAGATCAGGGTATTTTTCGCAACCGTTTTTAGGCTAATTCACGGGTTTATTATTTTACGCGCTACGTCGATGCGATCTTTCCCGCGGAGCCTGCCCGCTGCCTGCAGAGTCGATAAAGAAGACCCAGGGAAACTTCTTTGTCGACTCTGCTAAAGAGTAACTCGAGTTGACAACAGAGCGCGTTGTAAGCCAACACGTGACACCTGCGCGAACTACGTGCGCGTTTGGTCGATGCAACCAACTCAACTCACAGCTGACGAAGAACAAAGATGCTCGGTGTGGAACTAGTTGGAAGAAGAATTATTGCGATGTGATCATGTTTCTACGATCACGACGCATTGGATTGTTATTCCTTGGCTTATCTCCTTTCTTTCCTAGGCTTATTTTGCGACGAAAGCTTCAGCGCGGGCGATAGTGTGATAGGTTTTCCCACATGAGAGAGACACGTTTGCATTCTAGGCCTATGCCTATTGCATTCTACTGCGTCGACCGTCGAGTCGACTGTTGATCGCTGGCTCAGGCTGCCGCATTCTTCCGCGAAAGTCTTTGTTGACGAGACTGTCTGTTGAGTGTTGATGAAAATGAGCGCGTGTACTGCATGTTTTTGTAGGCTCCGCTCGAATAAATTGAGCCTAAAATCAAGCTCGGCTCGGCGCGAGCTCAAAACTGAAGCTCAAAAAAGCTCGAGAAATCGAGTACTCGCACAGCCCTAATATTTTCTCTACGGCAAAGAATGGAAAAGAAGTGGGAAAAGGGTAAAAGTATGTATAATATGGTTTTCCTGGATTTGGAAAAGGCATATGATCACCTGCCAAGGGAGAAAGTATGGACAAAAGTATTTATAATTAAATCACGTTACACTCTTTCTGTTGCAGACTGCTGGACTACGCTTGCCTCTGTATGATTGTCTTGCACCCACTGACACCCTCCTTCATATCCCTTGTGACGGACGACCGAGAGGCAAACGTGTCGTACCAACCGCTCGTAGAAGTCTCATTCTTGGCTCCGTCCATCAAGGATTACTCAACGGGGAAACTCTCGTTCGGTTCGCTCATCGCGCTCGTCAACATGTGCGCTCAGGCTGTGTTCCAGGTAGGTGCTCATGCACACACACACACAAAACAAAATGCTTATTGTGATTCTTTTTTTGTTTAATTATTCTTTATTGATAACGAGACGGGTGTCCCACAAGAGCACACTTGAGTTCAACCCTATTTTGGTGTCAAATGCTAAAGGAAAAGTGTATTTTCTAGGGTTGCCGTTCGATGTGAAAATCGTGATCGATAATCGGAGGCATCGAATCGATTATCATATCGAAATATATCGATATCATAGACCCAAATCGATTATCATATCAAATTCCCAATTGGCCTGGAGGCAGAAACCGGAAGAAACATCACGAATTCAATATAATTGGGCAGACTGACGCTAGAGAAGTTCACGCCACAACACGTCGAGCCGTACTGAATACATCGCAATCGGGCCGGGCGATGTTTTCGTATCGCCTTGTATCGCGCTGCGAGCGCATGCGCACTGGCGGCGGTGGGCGTGGCATTATACTTGAGCAGCGATTGGCTACTCCGACAACCAATCGGCGCGTTGATACGACAGCGCGGCATTTTTAAGCATGGTAAACCGCGAAAACATCGATGTCACTATTTAAATCGATAATCATATCATATCATATCAAAATACTTGAATCGATTATCATATCATATTACTGATATCGATAATCGATCGATATTTCGATTATCGACGGCAACCCTAGTATTTTCCCCAAGAAATTTTGTTTCCTATTGCTAATCAAAACCTTTTAAAACGAAAGTGTGAAATTTTTGCAATTTTAAAGTACGACATTTTTTACTGTACATTACTTATAGCAATTTTTTTCAAAATTGAAACTGTTTCACTGTCATTGGATGAGCGAAGCGAAGACTTCAATTTCACTGACCCCCAAAAAATTTAGCTCGGGTGTTTTTTTTTTGTTTGTTTGTTTGTTTTTTTTTTGTTTGTTTTTCTGTCTGTTTGTTAACTCTCTACCAGGCAAACGGCATATCCGATCTTGATGAAAATTTGACAGGACCTTCGAAATCTCTGAACTTAGAGGTGTATTGTTTTTGGGTACAATCGAAGAAATATTTCTCATGAATATCGTACTTTTACGATTTTTTTTTTATTTTTAGTGTGATATTTTCGTGACATTTGGGACAATTCTGACCAAACGGGTGGGGCTACAACGTTCATATTATACATGGACATTAAGATTATGGTGATGTAGTACCTTTTGAAAGAAAAAGTTGAAAAAGTTAGCCAGAATCCATAGAAATAAAGCTTTTAATATAAGTTTTTTGATTTTTTGTGCGATATTTTTGTGCCATTTGGGCCAATTTTGACCAAACGGGTGGGGCTACAACGTTCATATTATACATGGACATTAAGGCTATGGTGATGTAGTACCTTTTGAAAGAAAAAGTTGGAAAAATTAGCCAGAATCCATAGAAATAAAGCTTTTAATATAAGTTTTTTACGGTAAATAATACCAATTGACAGAAAACAATAGAAACTTGACAACAATCACCTACAATGCGTAGGCAGCAAAACAAAGCACTTGCAAAAGTAAAGATATCCCACGCAAACTAAAAACTTTAAAAAGCTCATCCATCAACGCGGCGGGACTTTAGCGTTTTCCTAGTTTAGATGTAAGTTTCTCAATGTTTCTATTTTGGTGATTTGGAATTTGTTATGCATGTGTGTTTGTTGTACATGCATTTTGTTTTATTATACATTAGTGGTGGCTCTATTAATGCTATATTTCCAAATAAATAAAATTAAAAAATTGAACATCGTTAATAAAATTTTGACATCAAAATATTAATAGGTATGTCATAAATAGCCGTCTGTAAGTAAAGCATATCCTCCTCCCCACAGCAGATGCACCGGTGCCCGTCGCCGAACCGTTCCCCCGGGCGTTCCCCCACGCGCACGCCCCCCACCAAGGTGTACTGGCAGTCGGAGGTGTGGCTCTCGTCGCTGGACAAGGCCCAGGTGACGCTCGCGCTCGAACTAAGTCTGTCGCTCGTCACCGGCGCAGGGACTCGTCTTCCTCAACGACCACCGGCTCAGCTCGCAGGAGAAGAAACTCATCCGGGGAACTCAGCTCGGAGATGGTAGGCCTACATTCTTGTTGTTGGGATTAAATTACGTAGTATTCTTTTCTGTTTTTATAAAAGAGTTCGTAGAACTTATATTAGTGTAGGTTGAGGAATCTTTCCCCACCTACCACTAAACCAGCCTCTAGGCACTATCAACCCAAGCAAAGTGTGTATTTATTAATTAGGGCTGTGCGAGTACTTGATTTCTCGGCTTTTTCGAGCTTCAGTTTTTGAGCTCGCGCCGAGCCGAGCTTGATTTTAGGCTCGATTTATTCGACCCGAGCCGAGCTTGGCTTTGTGCTCAATTTATTCGAGCCGAGCCTACAAAAACAGGCAGTACACGCGCTCATTTTCATCAACACTCAACGGACAGTCTTGTCAACAAAAACTTTCGCGGAAGAACATAACATAACATTTCTTAACGGTTGCAAATGGGCCCTTCCGCCCGGTGGCAACCACTCACTCCCCCCAGACCTAATTACTGTCCCCCCCTAAAAACGATCTAAATTCCCTTAAAGACCCACTACCTACAATATCCCCCGGCAAGTCATTCCATTCCCTAACAGTCCTTTCCATGAAACCATACCGACCCAGATCCGTTCTTACTACTTGACGCTGGAACTTCCATGAATGATCCCCCCTTCCCCTGTAAAGCCCCTCTTGTAGCCTATTGCGGATGTCCCCCACCCCCTACTTCCCCTAGCCGCCCTGTACATATTGCACAACCTAACCTCCCTTCTTCTTCCCTCTAATGACTCCCACCCCAACTCTCCTAACATTGCAGTGACACTGTCATATACTCTCTACATTCCCCTTATCATCCTCTTCCCACCGCCACCGCCTAACCTTTCCCGTAACCCTTCTTGCCGCCCTACGTTGGACTTTCTCTACCTCCAAAACCTCCCCCAACTTATACGGATCCCATGCTGCCGCCCCATACTCCAGGACAGGTCTAACCACTACCTTATATGCCCGATCTTTAACCTCCCGGCTGGCTCTCTTAGATTTCTCATAACAAAACCCAGAGCCCTATTTCCCTTCTTAACAACTTCTTGCACCTGATCCCCCCATCCCAAATCCTCTGCCAACATCACCCCTAAGTACTTATACGTTCCTACTTTCTCCATAACAGCCCCCATTAAAGTGTATGTCCTACCTACCTTAATTATTCTTTGCGAGAACCAACCACCACCTTACATTTACCTATGTTCAAACCCATCTTATTTGCTGTGACCCATTCCTCTATTACCCCAGATCTGCCTGCAAAAAGCC